>VDFB02271358.1:863293137-863313725 GCA_007258455.2 Sequoia sempervirens
GTGCAATGCTTGCATATTTCAATAAAAATAGTCAACTTGCTCAGGTGAGCCTCTTTTATGATGAATTATTCACTTTCATTCTAAAAATAAAGCTCATTTCAAGCTCAGCCAGTGATAAAAGGTGAAATTTTGTATTTGCATTTTAATGCAAAAACCCCAAGTGGGTATGTGATTTTGTGAAGAAAATATGATTTTTAGGTCATGGCCATGAAAGAATGCATTGATTTTTTGATATACTTTTATTCATTCTGAATATCTCCATGACATCCTTCCTTTACCATCTCATTATTTGCAATTTTAAAACAAACTAGCAAGTGGGTTTCTAACATTGTGGAAAAAATGTTTTTTCTAGGCTGCAACCATGGAAAAATGAATTGGGTACTTTGATGTTAATTTCTGTAAATGGGTTCGAAATCCATATGCATTTTGAGAAGAAAAACAATAGAGACATCCCCCATTTTTGCATTTGCAATCCTCTGATAAAAACCCCAAGTGGGTTTGTCACTTTGTGAAGAAAAATTACTCCAAATAACCACGGCCATAAAGGAGTGAAATGGGTTTTAACATTTTCAGTTCATTTTGAAAAAGAACTCCACGATGAATCTGCATGTTTCTAATCTTGCATTTTTTGTTTTAAAGAAACCCTAACTCGAGGGTTTGTATTCCTTTGCATTGGATTTGGGCTTCATACATTTACATACATGGGTCCACCTGAGAAACACTCTTTCTGAGAAGAAAAAAAAAGAACCAAATGATTTCACACCATTGTATAGAAAAATAATAATAAACCAACATTTACTTTCCTTTCTATAGGTTCTTTGTTGATAAAATCATGCAAGGTTATAATATGAATGAGATTTCACATATTTTCCATTCTGCAACTTCTTGAGAATTATGAAGGCTTTGTTTTTTATCTTCTACATTCTTTTTATTATTAGCACATTAGTGACTTCATATTTTGAACTCCATGGTCACTATCTTCTCTTCATGAGACTGAAATTCTCTTTACTATGAATGTGATTGTCCATTGATAATTGTCATTTAATGACCTAAAGCTTTGTGATGACTATTTTGTACTACTCAAGGCACCCATGTGTTTAACATTGATTACATAGTGACTGCCCACTTCTCTTTCAATTCAATGACTTCAATCATACTGCTAATTCTTCTTCCAATGTTGATATTTTAAAACGTGCTTAGAAGTGTGAAGTATGAACTTAAGATAAATAGATTTCCAACCATGGTGATGAAGTGATTGCTTGTAGAACTGTCCCTTTACGAATTTTGAGTCTCACATCATAGGTTAGTATTTTCACAAATGATTGTGTGGTTTTCTTTTTTCAATGCTTTCAAATGTTCACTTCTTTGCGGTATTCAACTATGATCATGCACTGTTCCACTTGTTCACTGTTCACTGTTGTATGAAATGCATTGTCTTGTAACTCAATGTTGATGAGTTGATCTCAAATGGCTGAACTAATATAGATGGCTGCTTCATTTGAATGCAATCTCAATATTGCATTGATATTAGTAGAGTTACTAATCTTTGTGTTGCTTAACCTTGCTTGCTTGGTCTTTAAATGAAAACATTTAGACTTATTGAAAGGCAACAACCCACTTGACCATTTGAAAAGAAATAAACATAAGAAAAGAAAGATGCCTATCTCAAATACAAAAAAAAATGTATGTTCAGTATCTCATCTCTCACTATTTGATTCCTTTTCATGCATGGTCTCTTGATGTATATGATAGCTAAATTATGACTGTTTCCTCCATTGCACTTCCAATTCATGTTATTTCCACCATTTTGATCATAGTTGTTTGAAATGCATTGTCCATTGATCCTTTTTGTCCTGTAGCATCAAATGATTGTACTTGCACCTCTGCTGAGTGAATGATTATTAATTGTTCAATGTGAATAGTGCATAGTTCTTTGAGCTCATGGAGACTTGTTGTATCCTTACACATATCTCACATTTCTCACCATAGCTGGAGACTTGGAGTCCTCAAGCTGTTTGTATTGACCTTTGGCAAGATTTGAAACCCCTATATAGTACTTGAGTCTTTGAGTCCCCTGTAATTACTTGATGCTTTTGAAGATTAGAGGTATGCCTCCATAGATCATTCAATTAATAGGGACTGTCCTTTTTAGTCTTTTGGTTGTTTCTCAGAGTATTATAATAGTCATTTCAAATATGACTTGTTGACACCTTCAAAATGGATTGTACCTCTTACATGCTTTGTCTTTATCTTACTATAGGACTTGATATGTATGCATTAAGAAACAACCTCTTTCTTCATCACCATTATCTAGTGATTGTTTGTTGTGGCATGGTGGTTGTTACTTCAAGTGACTGCCTTCTAGCAAACATTCATTGTTGTTGTTTTAGGGAGCTTACCTCCTCTATTCCAATGTTGTCCTCTCATGAGATGTAGCATGCATTGTTGTTGTCCTTGTATCCACCTAAGACTACCCTTTTCCAACATTTAAAAGTCATTGTTACACTCACTTGGCATCATGACCTTGGCTTCAAAAATGAGTTTCATCTCTATGTTCCCTAATTACTTAATGAATACCAATGCTCACTATTATTTCTCTTGCTTCAATCCTACTAGGCATAAATGTGTCATTTATATTGGTGACTTGAAAGCTCACAATCCTAAGTGATGTGTGCTTGTTCAATAGGATTGAAGTGAGATGAATTGAGCCGTGTCTTTCATGCAACAATGCATGACTGTCCTTGTTCTTATTTTCTGCCCCATGTGACTCATGATGGTTTTAGACAAGACTTGATATCCCCTTCATTATATTAATGGATGCATAATTGAACTTGATGCATCTATAATTGAACTTGATGCATCACAAAAAATCATTTACTTCTTTAATAAAATGAATTTTGGATCCACTTAAGAAGATTGAAAGAAATATCTAGCAAAATACTTCCCCTTTTGGCATGATGGCAGCCTATTGATTGATTCATTGTGAAAAGATGAAGGGTAACTTTTTTGAAAGGTCACATTATTTGTTGCATCTTTTGAATCTGATAATGAAAGTTGATCAACTGGTGTGATTCCATATTGATTTAATGCATCAATAATATGTTTATCATTGATTTGATCAAGTTACTCAATTTCCTATCCCTCCTACAACATAAGAGGGAAACATACTGGGCTCAACCCTCATGGGAGCCACATTTTACCCCACATGTTGTAATTAGCTGAATCCAAACAGTAACAAAGACTTGTCCTAAATTTGCACAAGGAACAAACAAGTTAGATAAAAAAAGCATATAATAGGTGTGTTTGATTACTCTTTTCTTATTTTCCTAGACACTTATGGTATGCTTCCTATTTTACTGCTTATGGACATCAGATTGCACATTTATGGATGTTTTGCACATATTTTGATCAGTGACCTTTTATTTCTTTAACAACACTCTTTTTTCAAATGTAGGAAACCTAGGAGCAGCGAGGAGAGTGTCAAATAGAAGTAGGACAAGCAAGGGAAGCCCAAGATGATGTAGGACAAAGCCAACGAGATTTTTCATTCCATCAGGCAATGACGAGTCCCTTTTCATTTTATGTGCACTTCTTTTCTGTTTATCTATAAGCATATAATCTTTTCTTTATAAGCATTAGAATAGTTAGTCCCTTGGCTTGATAGGGACATTATACACTTATGATCATCAATAAAGATTACATTTGCAATACATGTTGATTCTCTTTCTTATTTGTATGCAATTACAAAACTAGAATAATGCAATCTCTTTTGACAATATCCTTTATGCACATTAAAGAAATTTAGCATAAAAATGATGCATCTTTTAATGTTTAAATGCAAAACACAACAATAAGTTACTTGATTTAGTTGGAAGAAAAAATAGGTAACATTTTTGGTGACATTTGCTATATGTTTTCCTGCTAAACATCTTGACTAGTTGCCTGAAGCTTATCCATTAGGTACTGAGTCATTTAAAAGCTGACACAACTCAAATAGCCTTGTATGTTGCAGTAACTCACTAGACCAGCATGAGATACCTTCGAAAATTATTCAAAACACACCAAAAAAAAAGCAAACTACCTAACTGTGCAAAACAACACTTAGGGAATACTGAAAAATGCATTCTAACTAATGTTTAGCAACACTTAGAGGAAATAAAAACTGTAGATGTCTAAATTTGGACACTTAATTTATCCAAATTCATCCCCTTTCGTCTTATTTTCGTTAATTAAGTAATACTGCTATTATTTAATTAATATCTTTAATTCTGCCAAATCCCTAAGGTATTTAATCAATAATACCTTATCTCTTTAATCCTCCTTCCATCAATTGAATTAAATAAATATTCCATTTATTTAATTCCCTTCATCACATCCTCCATCATTTTTATCTTATCTTAATCCTTCTTCTAACTCCATCATTAGGATGTGCACATGCCTAATCCTTGATTAGGATGTGTCACATCCTCCAACTTTTGCAGTTGGCCTCCTAATCTCTCTTAGCCACCTAACCTTCCTCCTAATCCTTCACTTTAGCTAATCAACCTCTCAAGAATTTTTAATTCCTTTTTCCTTCCAAGGAATATTAAATTCCTTTTCTCTTCCCCATGTCCTTTATGACATGTGTCCTTAGTCAACCTTATTAAAGGCTTTCTCCTTTTGATGCCCTTCCCCATGTGTGAATTTTTTAATTCACCTTTTAATCCCCAATGCATTTGGGAATTTTAAAATTCCTTCTCTCATCCCATAAGGATATTTGAGGAAATTTTAATTCCTCACATGTCCTCTCACCCTGGGACAAGGACATCCCTTTATGAGAGATATCTTGACCAAATCCCTATGGTCCTTTGAAGTACATCCATGTCATGTACTTCTCCTTCCACCTCATGTCCACTTCACCTTTTAGGGCTATATCACAAGCCACATGTCAAGATGTGAGGGCTTGTGAGTTCTCAACTCACCTTAGCCCTACATCTTGATATTTGGTGGCTCAATCTTGGCCATCCATCTCCTCCAGGAATTCTCAAAATTCTTATAAATACCCCCTCTTTTCCCTCATTTAGGGGGAGATCATTTTGCTAGCCAAACTCTTGCAATTTTATTTCTCAACTTATACTTAGTCATTTTCATGTTTTTATCCACTTGCACTCATCCTCACAACATCATTTAGCTTGCATCTTGTGCCATCCAAGGAGCATACACATCAAAAATCGAAGGGCCAACCAAAGGATCGATTGGACGCAAGGTATAAAGTTCCATTTTGTTGCTTTTATCTTGTTTTGTTTCCAACTTAGGCTAATCTTGAGGTGTAGGTTGTTTTGGTGTTTATTTGCACTCTTTTACTTGCTGCTTGTTTTCTAACGCTCACATTCGACCTATCACAAAAACCTACTCTAATTTATACAAGGTAGATCTAGATCATACCTCGAAATAGAGTTTGAGGTCTACCCCATTGACTGGGATAGGCAGAGCTTCTCCATCCATGGTTGACAATTGAAAAGAATTGTTCTCCTTGTACTCAGTGATGACAAATGAGCCACTCCACATACTGTCAAACTTTCCAAGCCTGCTTTTTAACTCATCCCACTTAAGTACAACATCTCCTTCTCTAAACACCATGGGTGTTGCTCTTTTTTCAAAAAAATTCTTTGTTTGGAGTTGATGCAACTTTATTGTTTTCATGGCTCTATTTCTTATTTCATTCAGCTCCATGAGCTGTGCATATTTGACAAACATTGGATCTTCTTCTTCAAACATTTCAAGCTGGTTCATTATATCAAGAGTTGGAAGCTCAATGGATAAAGGTAGCCTTTCCTCTTTACCATACACCAACATATAAGGGGAATTTCTAATGAATCTTTTTGGAGTTATTCTATCGACCCACAAGGTAGATTTCAACTTGTTGTGCTAGGTTCTCTGGTTATCCTCCAAAATCCTTTTGATGATTCTGATAAGGTTCTTGTTAGTTGACTCTGCCAAACATTACCTTGAGGTTAATAGTTTGATGATGTATTCAAGTGAATACCATTTTTGACAGCCCAATCACTCACTCTTAATCCAACAAACGCTAAAGCATTATAAAAGATGATTGATTCAGGTACCCAAATCTGGTTAATAAATCATCATAAAAAATTAAAACAACACTTTCATTGGATTCTTTCAAGGCCACTGCTTCTGTCCATCTTGTAAAGTAATCGGTTGCAATAAGTACCCACCTATGGCCTGCACTTGAAGGTATGTTAATGGAACCTATAAAATCAATGCCCCATCTCATGAAGGGTTGTTCCTCTTGAATGGGTTGCAATGGTAAAGCTAGCAACCTCTCTTTGCCTACAAAAATGGCACATTTTACACACTTTCTGACCCAAGCATGGGAGTCTTTAAACAAGTTTGGTCAATAATAGCCAGCTCTCATTATTTGCCATGTAGTTTTTCTTAGGGAAAAATGACCCCCACTAGTTCCATCATGGACCTCATGCAACACTTTATCTACTTGATGTTGATCAATACACCTTAAAAGCACACCATTAAGATATTTTCTAAAAAGTATGTTACCAACCAACACATAAGGAATGGATTGAAGTTTGAAATACCTTCGTTTAGCTTTATCCAAACCTGGTGGACACTCACTAGTTTACAAAAAATGAGTCATCTTGCACCCAACCTGCACTTGTCGTTGGTGCATCAGCTGTAAGTTCATTAACAACAACCAAAACCGCCTCTGTTTCTGCCTTTTCTTCACTTCCAGCTCATGTAGCTTGCTGTTCACACAACCCCTTACCCCTTACAAGATTTTTCACCTTAATGTCAATGTCATATTCCATTACCTTCGTAATCCACCCAACCCTCTTTTCATTCAAATCCCTGCTTAACAAGAACTCCTTCACACTGGGGTGAGCAACCATTAAATGTATTTTGCTGTTAGAAATTAGAGGTTTAAATTTTTTTAGACTTATGATGGAAGTAAGTACATATTTCTCTACAAAAGTATATCTCTTTTCATACTCTTCTAAACATTGATTAAAAAAGGAAATATGTTGTTCTAAGCTAGCATCATTCTGCTATACCAGCATTGCAGAAATGATATCAGTGCTATCAAAGGCATACAAAATGAAGTCTTTTGAAAATTTTGGGTTTACCAAAGTAGGAGCTACTGATAAGGCCTCCTTTATAACTTCAAAACTATGCTTGGCCTCTTTGGTCTAGCTGAAACTTGTATTCTTCTTCAACATGGCAGTTAGTGGTTTCAAAAGATTAGCAATATCAGGAATAAACCTCCTAACGAAGTTAATTCTGCCAAGAAAACTTTGCAACCCCTTTTTTATGGTTGGGTAAAGGTAGATCCAAAATGACACTTACTCTTTCTGGATCAATGGTGATCCCTTGTTTTGACACTATATGTCCTAGAAGCTTGCCTTCATGAATAATAAAGATGCATTTTTTGGGGTTGAGGGATATACCAAACTCCCTACACCTCTCAAATACTTGCTTCAGATGTGAAATATGTTCAACAACCTTCTTGGAAAGCACTGTTACATCATCAAGGTAAATGAGTACAAGTTTATGAATCAAACCTTGAAATGCCATGTCCATTGCCCTCTGAAAAGTGGCACTGACATTGGACAGGCCTAATGGAATCCTCTTATAGGCCATGGTTCTCCATTTTATGGCAAAGGAAGTCTTATACTGGTCTTCTTCTTTGACTAGGTCTTGGTTATAGCCTGAATAACCATCAAGTAATGAAAATATTTCTGAACTAGCTACTATTTGCAAAATCTGCTCCATTGAGGGAAGCAGATAATGATCCTTTAACGAGGCTCTATTGAGATCTCTAAAATCTACACAAATACTAATCTCTCCATTTTTCTTTCTAATCGGGACAAGGTTAGAGAACCATGAGGTATGTTTGATTGGAAAAATGATGTCTCCTTCAACTAGCTTGGTCAATTCTTTGACCATAAGAGGCTTAAGTTTGGGGTTTTAAGGCCTTTGTTTTTTCCTAACAGGTTTTGCATTTGGCTCAATCTCTATGGTATGTTGGGAAATTTTGGGATCAAAACCCTTTAAATTAGAATATTCCCATGCAAATACATCTTGAAACTCTTGACAAAGAGAAATGAAAGCTTGCCTATTTGCATGTGAGCAGAAAAAACCAACTTTAAGGAGCTTACATTTGAAAATTTCAAGCTCTTCATAATGTTCTTCTTTGACCTGCATGCTGGTCTTACTCTTTTTTAGCTGGTCATCAGTGCTAAAAATGGATTCCAAGGTGACTAGACCCTTGGGAAACTTGTTAGTCCTCAACTAGATGATCTGATCATCATATTGCTGCCTAATATTGTCTTGGTTCACTACTAAAAATTCATCTTCTTGCAACATAAATCTCAAAACCTATTCATCACTCTCAAAAACTTTCCAATGAACGTTATTATCAGGAACAGATGGTCTAATGACTATCTTTACATATAGCTGCACTTTTTCCTTCCTAATCTCAACTGGGATATCAATCTGAGCCCCTATTGGAGCTAATCTATCTGCATGTTTATTCTAATCCCTAGGAATAGAAGTTAGATTAAAAAAGAATCAAACTCTTCTATCATGTCCCACACTATGTGTTTGTAGGAATTCAAAACACCATTTTTTGTAACATGCAGACCTCTTACCGGATTTACAATTAGCTCACTGTCACCATATACTTGCAAGCAGCCAATCCCTCTTTTCCTTGCCCATTCCAAGCCTTGAATTGAACCTTCATACTCACCAGTATTGTTAGTACAAGAGAAAGAAAATATGAAAGTAGAGTAGTACTTGTCACCTTGTGGGGATACAAGCATTGCACCCCCACCAACTCTGTTCTTGCTTCTAGAACCGTCAAAGAACATTTCCCATACTTCACCTTGTTGTTCCAATTGATGTTCCACCTTCTTTTCGAGGTTTGGGATCATTGAATCACGTTCATGCAGCACATAAACACCCAAACTAGTCACCTCAATGTATCATTTAGGTTGTCAATGATATTTTCTACTGCCCACTCATTTAAGAGTATGTCTGGTATACTTGCAGCTTGCATTTCTTGAGCAACAACAAGCTCATTATCGTCAAAAACACCACAATTGACGTTAACAACACTTGGAATATAAGGTTCAATGTGATCTTTAGCAAGTGATTCAGATTTAATTATCACTTTTGTCCCATATCTAGTCCTAAATATCATGTGGGACCAATTTGATGAAAAATAACCTCCTATTTTGGCTGTGAAGTCTCTTGAAAAACTTAAGGAAAAATGAGGTGGTAGGTCAATGGCTAATATATCTTGAGAGATGGAAAATTTGGGGCAGGAATGTAAAGTAAGGCTTGAACCTTTAATGACACCTACAATGTTAATGGTTGTCCCATCAAGTTGGAGTACTCCCTTTTCAAGAGGCTAATATTTCAATCCTAGCTTATTTGCAATTTGTTTGGGCATGAAAAAACTACTTGAACCTGAATCTACCATGCAATTATGAACCAACTTATCCCCTATTATTAAAGAAACATAAAATGGGGGAGGTTTGACATCTTTACTTGGATGTTTACTGCTGTCTTGAGGTGTATTTGTAAGGACAACCTTGACTTGACCTACTAGAACATCACTTGAAACACTTAAATCAGTTAAGGCAGATTGCAATAAGTCTTTTTGACCTAGGATGGATAAAGAATCCCACATTGACATATTTACATTCATTTTTTTCATGGATTCAATGATGTTGAAGGATGTGGCAACATTTACCTTTTGATAGGTCCTTGCAACAACAGGGTCTGTCTGCAAGTGGGCTGATTGGGGTTGGTTCCCAAGCTGTCCACCCTCAATCCCTTTTGAATTTCTTTATAATATGTGTGTTACTTGAGGATTGGAAGGGCCAACATCTTCCTTGTCTTTATTTGTTTCTTGTCCAATCTTGAAAGCCCTCTTCTTGGATTAGGTGTTGGCTACTATTGGAGAACTATCACTGTTTATTCCACCAAATTTCTCTCCTTTCCAATTCAAGAGAGTTGTGTCACTCGCAAGGAGATCCTGTTGTTGTGAAGATTCACCATTAGACATGTTCTGCACACCTGAAACATTTTGAACCATCAATGCTTGATTGATGACACCATTTGAAAATGTAGTTTGATTATGGGCCTAGTTGCAGGGATATCACCACTCATATTCTGCTGCAAGGTTATTTTGAGCAGGTACCATATCTTTGGCTGCACTAATTGGAAATAGATTGTATGGCCGAAAAGGCCTTTGATTTAGATTTTTCCTTGCACCTTGAAATTTTCCTTGATATACCACTTGTTAGCTTGAAATGGATGAATTTGACCTTGGTTCTGAGGCTGGTAAGGCTTAAAACCTTGGAAATGCTACTTTTTAATGCTCACAAGTTCATTTTCAAAAGTCTGAACCATATTCTCAATCTTTCGCTAGCTGCTCTTTATTTCTTGCAATTCTTAAGATGGTCCTTGGACAACAATTTGTTGGCTAACAATAGTTGGTAAAGGGGCTATTTGAGGTGTTGGAAAAGCCATAGGAGGCTGTATATCAGGGAAAAAGGGCATAGGAGGTCTAGGGGCAATTCTTCCAGCTTCTATGAGGCTATTTTTAGCCCTTACAACTATATCATAAGCCACTGGTAATGTGGTTCCACCCATTGACTGTATCAAAACAACAACTTTGCTATTTAAGGCCCTTAAAAAATAAAGAAATGCATACTCAATTGGAGGCCTTGTGGTTTCTAGAATTTTGTCCCATTTTCTTTGAAAATAGAAGTTGAAGTCCATCATCCATTCATGAGGAGCTCTTTTGATATGAGTTAGTTGCTCCACTAATGACAAGTTGTCATATTTTTCCTCAAATTTCTTGCATAACACTTCTCCTAGCTCATCCCATGTTCTAATGGAGTGGATTGTTCAACTCCTGAACCATTGGAGTGCTTTTCCTCTAAACGATGCTACTAGTAGCCTCAAAGCAACATTTTCTTGAGTTATATGATGCATTGAACACAGATTTGATATTTCCTTGATGTGTTCAATTGGTGTGGGATGATCTTCACCTGAAAAATATGGAACACTTTTAAGGGAAGCCATAGGAATATCGTCATGTTGAGCTAATTGCAATGGGTTGCCTCTATCGAAAGTGACAAAAACTTGATTCCTTGGAACTACCATTGGTGGCACCAAAGTTTGTTGCCTCATAGGAGGACTTGAAACTCTTATCACAAGTGGAGTTGAAATGGTTTTTCTTGATGAAACGACAACCTTCTTTGTTGGTCTGCCTCTTCTCCTAGGTGGTGACAACTGTAAATAGTCAAAAGGGACATAGTTTCCCCTTGTTTGAGTCTTTTTCATAAGCTATTACAACACTAGTTTACTGCTAATTTCTACATTCAGAGTCACTCAATATGTTAGTATTGACCTTTCAAAGGCTAGAAAAATGATGGTTGCATATCAAAACCAACAAACACCTATATTTTTCTAATATGTCCTTATTAGAACTGTCCCACCGAGCGTGCCAAAACTGTTAGAGATCCAAATTTGCACCCCCTTTTCCAAGTTGTGAAAGAACTCAACAAACTTGGACTAACATGGGAATAATTTTAGGCTTTGGGTATCCTATCATGAAAGTAGACCTCCAGATTATGGGTTAGCTCCCCTTTTGATGTCACCTAGACTAATGATTTCTTGAGGAAAGGGTAAAAGGATACATGAAAATGAACTTAACTAAAAACTTCAAAGGGTGATATGCGAAAAAACTAAGACCTGCAAAAAGCTTACACACATTCAAAAAAATGACAAAACTTGGTTCACACAACTCAGTTTTGCATGCATTCTTGCATAAGTAATTTATAAGGAGGTTTTTAGTAGAACTCTTAGAAGGAAAATATTTCACAACTAACAACATTTGTATTCACTACACAGCTTATAACTTGCAACAGTACACTTTACTGCTACACATGTGCTTAACAATGAGACAAAACTACAAGGAAAGCTAAATTTCACAAGTAATTTGATCAACCACTAATTGCACACAATAAAACATGAAATGAGAAGGAAAATATTCAATGTCATTGATTCAAAGTACTCACTAGTATACAAGTCTATCTTTGAGTTACAATACTGCTCCTGCTAAAAAGATAACTCCCAAAAATCAAGCTATCACTCTGCTAGAAAGAAAGAACTAACTCCCACAACAAAGATTGAAGTTACTTAAGCAAAAATTCAAACAAATCTCTCACACAAGTCCATCTAGAAAGTTTTGGTCGGATGCAACAAAAAAGGCCAAAAAGAACCTTCTAAAATCAGTCCAAACTATCCTCCACATGAAGCAAAGTCAAGCCAAGACCATAGTCACACAAAAAATGTGACAAAAATTCCTCCAAATAGCTCATTCTCTCCAAAGATAGTCAAAAACAACCTCCCACACCTTTCTCATGTTTGTCAGTCATCATTGTGTCTCCAAGAGCTTTGACCCACACTTTTAGTGCTTTTGCAAAAGCACAAGACTCTATTTTGCATTTAAAATAATAATTTGATTAAAATTGATTCATAATAACATCACTGAGTCAAACTATTTTACATTTCAAAACAATATGAAATAAGAGGCCCCACCACCTCCTTGAGACACATCAACATTTGCATTATAAATAACATTAACTAGAGTGATTTGCAAATCACTTAAATAATGATTTACAATTTGAATAATTGAAAAAATGGTAATAAATCTCCAATCACGCCAAATGCTTGTAAAAGCATTTAAGCCAACTCACTAATCACCCCTATTTTTGCATTTCAAAGTCATACTTGACAAAAATGACTTACAATCATCACTTGGTCAATATTTCATATTTTCAAATATATGCAAAAAGATGACCAATGGTTCGGCCTATGTGAGGGGTCATAAAGCAACTCCAAAGTCCTTAGAAGGCATTGCATTTTCAAAAAAAAAGAAAGAAAAAGCACTAAGGCATGGTTGGTCTTCAAAATGTAACACAAGGCAAGAATTGCCTAAGTCTTTGTAAATGCATCATAAGGAAAACATGCCTAAGGCATACACCCCCTTTTGACCATGTCACACATTAAAGTGTGTTTCCATTTTTTAAAACACAAGGTAAAAATACCTTGGTTGGCCTCCATAGGGTTTCTAACCCTAAACAAAACAATGGGGAAAAAGCAAAAAACACATTCATTTGCCATCGAGCTTTCTAGAGAGTTCTTCTGCTGCCATGGGGTTTTGATGGGTGCACTATAGAATGGTTTTCTAATTTATCTCTTTATAGATTCAAGTGATTTCCACTGGGAAACAAGAGGTAATTGTGTTTTTTGAACAAAAACATGCTTTTTTACACCATTTGCAAGCCATTTCATGTATCAAGGCCGCGACTGTAAGTGTTTTCTGATTCAATTTATTGCTTTATTTTTCTCTATGGGTTTCTTTTGCTAGCAACCACCATGATTAAGGTTGTTTGAAGCTCAAATGGAGGCTTTTCAAGAGTGCAATGCTTGCATATTTCAATAAAAATAGTCAACTTGCTTAGTTGAGCCTCTTTTTTGATGAATTTTTCACTTTCTTTTTGCAAATAAAGCTCATCTTGAGCTTAACCAGTGATAAAAAGTGAAAGTTTAGCTTTTTTCTTTTGTATTTGCATCTTAATGCAAAAACCCCAAGTGGGTATGTGATTTTGTGAAGAAAATCTAATTTTTAGACCATGACCATGAAATAATGCATTGGTTTTTTGATATACTTTTGTTCATTCTAAATATCTCCATGAAATCCCTCCTTTACCATCTTAGTATTTGCAATTTTAAAACAAACTAGCAAGTGGGTTTCTAACATTATGGAGAAACTAATTTTTCTAGGCCGCGGCCATGGAAAAATGAATTGCCAGGTATTTTGATGTTGATTGAATCTGTAGATGGGTTCGAAATCCATATGCGTTTTGAGAAGAAAAACAATAGAGACATTCCCCATTTTTGCATTTGCAATCCTTTGATAAAAACCCCAAGTGGGTTTGTCACTTTGTGAAGAAAAATTACTCCAAATAACTACGACCATAAAGGAGTGAAATGGGTTTTAACATTTTTAGTTCATTCTAAAAGAGAACTCCATGATACAATCTAGGTGTTTCTAATCTTTCATTTTCTATTTTAAAGAAACCCTAACTCGAGGGTTTGCATTCGTTTGCATTGGATTTGGGCTTCACACATTTACATACATGGGTCCACCTGAAAAACACTCTTTCTGAGAAGAAAATAAAAGAACCAAATGATTTCGCACCATTGTACAAAAAAAAATGATAAACCAACATTTACTCTCCTTTTTGTAGGTCATTTGTTAATAAAATTATGCAAGGTTATAATATGAAAGAGATTTCACATCTTTTCCATTCTGCAACTTCTTGAGAATTATGAAGGCTCTGTTTTTTATCTTCTGCATTCTTGTTGTTATTAGCACATTGGTGACTTCATATTTTGAACTCCATGGTCACTATCTTCTCTTCATGACACTGAAATTCTCTTTGCTATGAATGTGACTATCCACTGGTAATTGTCATTTAATGACTTGAAGATTTGTGATGACTATTTTGTACTACTCAAGGCACCCATGTGTTTAACTGTGATTACATAGTGACTGCCCACTTCTCTTGGAATTTAGAGACTTCAATCATATTGTCAGATCTTCTTCCAATTTTGATATTTTAAAACACGCTTAGAAGTGTGAAGTATGAACTTAAGGGAAATTGATTGACAACCATGGTGATGAAGTGATTGCTTGTAGAATTGTCCCTTTAGAAATTTTGACTCTCACATCATAGGTTAGCATTTCCACACATGATTGTGTGATTGTCTCTATTCAATGCTTTCAAATGTTCACTTCCTTGAAGTATACAATTACGATCATGCATTGTTCCACTTGTTCATTGTTGTTTGAAATGCATTGTCTTGTAACTCAATGTTGATGAGTTGATCTCAAATGGCTAAACTAATACAGATGGCTGCTTCATTTGAATGTAATCTCAATATTGTATTGATATTAGCAGAGTCACCAATCTTTGTATTGCTTAACCTTGCTTTCTTGGTCTTTAAATGAAAATATTTAGACTTACTGAAAGGAAGCGACCTACTTGACCATTTGAAAATCAATAAACATAAGAAAAGAAAGATTCCTATCTCAGATACAAAACAAAATGTATGTTCAATACCTCATCTCTCACTGTTTGATTCCTTTTCATGCATGGTCTCCTAATGTATATGGTAGCTAAATTATGAATGTTTCCTCCATTGTACTTCCAATGCATGTTATTTCCACCATTTTGCTCATAGTTGTTTGAAATGCATTGTCCATTGATCCTTGCTGTCTTGTAGCATCAAATGACTATACTTGTGCCTCTATTGAGTGAATGATTATTAAATGTCCAATGTGAACATTGCATAGCTCTTTGAGTTCATGGAGACTTGTTGTATCCTTACACATATCTCACATTTTTCACCATAACTGGAGACTTGGAGTCCTCAAGTTGCTTGTATTGACCTTTGGCAAGATTTGAAACCCCTATATAGTACTTGAGTCTTTGAGTCCCCTATAATTACTTGATGCTTTTGAAGATTAGAGGACTGCCTCCATAGATCATTCCATTAACCAGGATTGTCCTTTTTAGTCTTTTGGCTATTTCTCAAAGTATTATAGCAGTCATTTCAAATATGACTTGTGGCCACCTTCAAAATGGATTGTACCTCTTACATGTTGTGTCTTTATCTTACTATAGGACTTGATATGTATGCATTAAGAAACAACCTCTTTCTTCATCACCATTATATAGTGATTATTTTTTGTGGCATGGTGGTTGTTACTTCAATTGACTGCCTTGTAGCAAACATTCATTCTTTTTGTTTTAGGGAGCTTACTTCCTTTATGCCAATGTTGTCCTTGTCATGAGATCATTGTTGGTGTCCTTGTATCCACCTAAGATTTCCCTTTGTCAACTCTTAAAAGTCATTGTTACACTCACTTGGCATCATGACCTTGGCTTCAAAAATGAGTTTCATCTCTATGTTCCTTGATTTCTTCATGAATACTGGTCATTGCTCACTATTATTTCTCTTGCTTCAATCCTACGAGGGAGACATGTGTCATTTATGGTGGTGACCTAAAAGCTCACAATCCTAAGTGATGTGTGCTTGTTCAATAGGATTAAAGTGAGATGAACTGAGTTGTGTGTTTCATGCAATAATGCGTGACTGTCCTTGTTCTTATTTGTTGCCCCATGTGACTCATGATGGTTTCAGACAAGACTTGATATCTCCTTCATTATATTAATGGATGTATAATTGAACTTGATGCATCATAGAAATCATTTATTTCTTTAATAAAATGGATCTTGGATCCACTTAAGAAGATTGAAAGACATATCCAGCAAATTACTACCCCTTTTGGCATGATGGTAGCCTATTGATTGATTCATTGTGAAAAGATGAAGGGTAACTTTCTTGACAGTTCACATTATTTGTTGCATCTTTTGAATCTGATAATGAAAGTTGATCAATTGATGTGATTCCATATTTATTTAATGCATCAAGAATATGTTAATCATTGATTTGATCAAGTTGCTCAATTTCCTATCCCTCATAAAACATAGAGGGCAACATGTTGGGCTCAACCCTCATTGGAGCCACATTTTACCCCACATGCTATAATTAGCTAAATCAGAACAGTAACAAATACTTGTCCTAGATCTGCATAAGGAACAAACAAATTAGATAAACAAAGCATATCATAGGTGTGTTTGATTACTCTTTTCTTATTTTCCTGGACACTTATGGTATGCTGCCTATTTTAATGCTTATGGACATTATATTACACATTTATCGATGTTTTGCACATATTTTGATCAGTGACCTTTCATTGCTCTAACAACACTTTTTTTTCAGATGTAGGAAACCTAAGAACAACGAGGAGAGCATCAAACGAAAGTAGGACAAGCAAGGGAATCTCGAGATGATGTAGGACAAAGCCAACGAGATTCGTCATTCCACTAGACAATGACAAGTCCCTTTTCATTTTATGTGCACTTCTTTTCTGTTTATCTATAAGCGTATAGTCTTTTCTTTATAAGCATTATACTAGTTAGTCCCTTGGCTTGTGAGGGACAATATACACTTATGATCATCAATAAAGATTACATTTGCAATACATGTTGGTTCTCTTTCTTATTTGTATGCAATTACAAAATTGGAATAATGCAATATGTTTTGACAATCTCCTTTATGCACATTAATGAAATTTCACAGAAAATGATGCATCTTTTAATGTGTAAATACAAATCGCAATAATAAGTTACCTGATTTAGCTAGAAGCAAAATCAGGTAACATGCTATAAATGATAACCATGAAATAATCTATGTAATACCTTTTCTTTCCATTTGACTTCTTTACAATCCAATTTATATTATAAATTGCATGCTCTAATCCCATAGCAAAAATTTCCCCTCACATGACCTTTACAACATCAAAAAATTGGTTGAGACATTTTTCTTTGTAAAGGTAGAGTTGACCTATCTGAATTCATTCATTTAGACAAATCCTCAAAAAGTAGAAACAATATCTAGCACACAAGCTCTAGTCATTTATTCCCCATAATATCCTTGCCATCAATAACATTTGAATTAATCATGGATTCCAATATTCATCTTAACATGACTACCACATGGATGCATTTTGGTCAAAAATCATATTTGATATATCAACACATGGCTTGAGGAAAAAATTAAGAAGAATATCTCAAGCTTCATCAAACTTTGATAGTTCCGACTTTGACTAAGATGGTCTCATTGGTTCTAGGAAAATTCATCGACAACAATTTACCAATGAAAAATTCACCATCAGCAATTCACCGTGGCGGAAAATTAACAACATTAATATTTTTAAATAAATATTTCAAAAACTTTGATTTTATTAAAAATATTAATGCAATTTTTCTGTCGCAGTGAATTGTTAGTGGTGAATTTTCCGTCGATGAATTGCTAGCGGTGAATTTTCTCTATGTCGATCTCATCAATTTCACCTTTGCTTCAAGATAATCTAACACTTTCTCCTACATAAAAGTCCCAAGAGAAGCACACGCCTCCTCTATCAATGACTGAAAACTCCCAAAGTGAATTTTCAGCTCCACTTCTATTTTGAGGGCATCAAGAAAATTCACCACCAGCAATTCACTGCCACGGAAAATTAATCGCAAACTTTTAATGCAATGAATTTTCCGCAGTAGTGAATTGTTGGTGGTGAATTTTCCTTGAGGTGAATTTGTTATGGCGGTGAATTTTTGTGGTGAATCTTCCCTCGGTGAATTGCTGGCGGTGAATTTTTTCCTAGAGCCCTATTTTGAAAACTTCCATTCTTACTTTGTTAGAGACATCCCCTTTATGGCCTATTATGCATCATCAAATGAAATTGTGGTGGAACTTATCCTTGTTAGAGGTTGAACAATCTATGCTTGTTGACCTACATCATGATGGCTTTAGGAAAACTCATTGTCAACAAATTCACCTCCAACAATTCATCACCATGACAAATTCATCTCATAGAAAATTCACTGCCAACAATATGATATGAATTGCTGGTGGTGAATTTTCCATGAGATGAATTTGTCATGGTGATGAATTGTTGGAGGTGAATTTATTGGTAATGAATTGTTGGTGGTGAATTTTCCTAGAGCCCATCATAATCAACACCAAAGTTGTCTCTGAAAACTCACAATTAATCATTTCATGGAATACTAGTGAAGGATGTGGTGTTAAGTTTTACCCCAAAGTTTCAAAGCGTTTTCAACAAATCTATTTTGTGCATATCCCTGTCCATGCTTATAAATTTTGCATTCACATTTGGAAAAGTATTTCATATATGCTTCGGTGAGTATGAACATTCGATTCCAAAGTTCTAACGTGACGTTGAAAGGTTTCATAATACTTATTGGCCCCCAACAATGTTATCGAACCCCATCAGACACCTGATGGACGATATTTTTCTTTAATATTTTGCATACATACCTACCAAAGCAATGTAATTACAACGTCTGGCCTTATCTCCTCATTTGTTTAACAGTGAAACATTCCAATACTTTGTTACAAATCTTTCATATTGGCGCAGACCAGCGAGATGGTGGCGAAGATAATGAAATCAAGATTTATACATGTTCTACTCTAACAAATTCAATAATAATCTACAACAGTGTCCATGAGATCATATTTATTTAAGGCTCTAGCCAAATGAATCGTGTGCCTTGACTGTGCTTCCAAATTTTGCATTCAAATCTACCAGGACTATTGCAACTACAACATCTGTCACAGGTGAAGAGAATGATGGAATATAGATTTTGACTTCGTATCTAGTGATTCACATTATCTGATTTCGTTCACTACCTCCTATTACTCCTTTCAAGATGCATATCCTTGAAATATTATCTTTCATGAGATTGCATTTTTGTGAGTTGTTTTGTCAAACAGTTGCGTGTCTTATCTGTGCTTCTGTATTTTGAAATCATTTCTACTAGAAGAACCAGACCTAAAACATCTCATAAAGTTACTTTTTCATAGGGAGAACACTGGTCGTGGAGTTATATCTCATGCATGACTTACCATCATCTTGTTCCATGAGGTCGTATTTCTTTGGAGAATTTCACCAAATAATTTGTGTGATGTGCGTTCTCATATTTGTAGACATGCCAACTAGTATGTTCTTGTTCATAATCTTTGGATAAACCTTCTTCCACCATGCTTTGACAAATGCCTCATTGGTCATGTGATGAATTACATTGGAGTGGAGTTTTAGAGAATGTGTTTGGGGTGGAAAGAGGTTTTAAAACATCTCATTAAAAAAAAAAAAAAATTCTATTCATTTTGTTCTTTGAGTGGGTTGATGGGTTTTTGGTGGTTCTTATAACCATGTCGAGTTTCAACAAGATTATGAAAATTTTATTGAGTTCCGAAGAGGTTATGAGAATTTTGTCGAATTTTGAAGGAGGATTTCTAACCTTGAAAAAATTCTAACACTAATTTATTTTTGAAACCACATATGATTTTTTGAGGTCTTTAGGATACTTAAACTTAACTAAAAGTTGAGAAGGACTAGGTAATTCATTTTGGATTTTCAAAGTTTATATGGAGGTTTGAAATGGTTGAACATTATGGATAATAAGCATGAAAAAAGTTTAAAATATGTCCAGTTCAAAAATGAGGCCAACAGACGCTATAATAGACTATTTTAAAAATGACAACTTCTAAAGCCAATTCATTAGATTTAGAGAGCTTTATTCAATTTCTCATGAAGATCAAATTGAACAAAGGAATTAAATATACATTATGAAAAACCTTATTATAGAAATAAGGATGCTATTACTATCCTTATCTAGGAAAAAGACAAGGATGATGTAGTGTGATCTTTCTTTCTATTAAATTCTTTAGATGCATTGCATGATGTATAGGAAGTGGGAATTAGATTATTATATCAAATTTACATTACATACAACTTGAAACTTATTATAAAAGTTTAAATTAGTTTTCAAACATTTATTTTG
>VDFB02271358.1:863313825-863336736 GCA_007258455.2 Sequoia sempervirens
AGTTCTTGAGCTCAAGGGAGAGAGTATCAAATAAAGGGATGTAGATAGTGTGTGTGAGAGAGAGAGAGGTCTAGAGAATAAGAGACAAAAATGAGTGAAATAGAGAGAGAAAGATGAAATTTGACCTCTGGATTCTGAAATTTGACAAGCTAATTACTAAAATTTGACAAAGTTTGAATTTTTTTAAATCTTCCAAAAACTAGAATTTGCATTATAACTCCTAGAGATTTGAAACCACTCTCAAACATCTTGAAACTATATACATGAAATATAACTTAAAGTATAAGAAAGTAAATTTCCATATGTAAATGTCAACTTAAATTTTTATTTCATGTATATAGTCTCCCTGGTAGAGAAAGAGAAGAAAGAGTTCACAAAAATTAATTGCAAAATTCATGCTTCACATTTGGCGAGTGCCAAATTTGGTGCTCACTAAATGGGTTGCATTGGGAAATACCAACCCAATGGGTTGGATTTTGCATTGGGAATCCAACCAAAAGGTTTGGACAACCATTTCATGCAAAAGACATGATTTTTTAAAAAGGTAAACAAAATTTCACACATTTTTGGCCCTACTCACCGTCACTTTTGCACATCTTTCAATGCGCATTTATTAAAAAGTGTGATGACGTTAGGCTCTCTCTTAGCTATCTAAATATATATATATATATTTACATTTTGATTAAGGTAAGGTTTTCATCCATAACTTCTCTTGTTATTGCCTCTGTTTTTCATCAAAAACCAACATGTGCTAGTTTTAGGATAGATTTTTACTTGTTCATTCAATCATGAAACAAATTACATTTTTTAAAACTAGACTTCATTCTACACATGATGAAAAAAAATCAATTTTCGATTAGTTTTCAAAAAAATCAGGGGGGAACATGCTGAAATTTCAGCTTTTCAGGATGTGTCCACTTTGAAAATTCATAAAATATTATATATTCATTAAAAAAATTATCTGAAAGAATGAGGATAGACTACATGGTGTTAGCTATTTTCTCACTATTCAAATTTTTGAAATTCTAAAAAAAAGTTTATCAAAAAGAGGGGGGCCCTTAGATGCTATGCTATTTTTTTGATAAAAATAGGACCAATTTTGGGCCCCTCCTTTTTGAGACCCTTAATCTTTAATAATTTCAAAAAGAATTAGTAGCTTAGAAACTAGACTCATAATGCTTCAACTCTTGTTCTTGTTGTATCTTGAAATTTTGAGCGTAACTATCTTCATTTTCTCTTGAAAATTAGATTTTGCTGATTTAGAAAAAAAGTGGCATCTTAAGAGCCTTTTTTGTGTCACAGATCCGTGCACTTACCCACCAATCAGATCATAAGTAATATTTTCACACAAATAACTTATGCCTCTAACGATGTCCCATTTTACCATGTTAATTCTGCCCCATTTTCCCTAGCATCTCAAGTTGTTTATTCACACACATGTGTTTTAAACCCTTTTAAGTTGTGTAGACTATATACATTGCAGGGTTCTCATTCCAAAAATTTATCTTCTACGAATGAGTGAAAATATTTTATCTCATGCAATAAACATGGGTCTTTATTTTTTGTGCTAGCTATAACCTTTGTAAAATAATGTTGGGTTGAACTTTTATCTCCCCCCCCCCCCGTCCTAAACTCCCAAAATTACACCACGTGTTTGGTCTTATTCACTTTAAATGTTTTGTGGAGAAAATCACTATCAAGGAAGCCTCAAAGATCTTCTTTTTTCCTGTGAATCCCCAAAATAATGACATGTGTCTCGATGTTGTGTGAAAGAAATGAAAGATTTCTCTTCATGGAAAGGATTTCAAATCTCTGCCATTACCGTCAATCTTTGGTAATTAATGATCTATATTAAAAAATGAAGAACAATTACTATTGGTCGTGTGTTCAAGCATGTGAGAACATTGATGTCCAACTTGATTTGTATCTACCAAATTCTAGGGGGTTTTGGCTTAATTACATCAATTCTCACCATTCAAAGCACAAAGAGAAGATACTAGAGCGAAATTGTTTTAGAATTCCAAGAGAACAATGATTTTCATAATAATTTTAGGGCTTTGAGCAAGTGATAAACAAGTAAATTCGATTAAATTTGTAATTTTTGGCATAGGGGAGTGTTTTTATTTGGTTTCACGAATTCAAAAGGCAACTTAGGGCTTTGAAAGGGAAGGCATCATGTAAAATTTTCATAAATTTGAAGTAAAATTGTAAATCCCTACTTTTATGAGCATTAAAACCCTATAAGGAAAATTATGGCTAGAACGTCAAGGGGTATAAAGAGGGGGTTAGATGATGATATAATGGCTCAATTTCCAAGGTCGGTAAAAAAATATAGAATGGTGCATGGGTCTAGAATTTCAACAAATAGGGATTTTGATCAAAATGAGAATTATATAGACCTTATAATTTTGGTTCAAGGATATGCCCTATTCAAGAATTCTTTCAAAAAATCCCTAATAGATAAACCTATTTGCAACATATGGAGATTAGGGTTGGGAAGGTTGGTGGTGACCAATGTATTCATCAACAATGACCTAATTAGGGGAATTCTACATGCCTACAACCCTAAAAAGAGGGAATTTTTCACGAAGGTGGAAATTTTTTAATGCACCTAGACATAAGGTATATATTCAAGGTTTTTAATTTAAACCCTAATGCCCAATTACCTAGACTTGGGAGCCATAACCAAATAATATCAAAGGCACAAGGATAGTTATAGGGTAAATTAGTTGTCGTGCTTCAGGCCTAGAGGGCCTAATAGATAATTACAAAGGTTTGCTAGTGGAGAGTTGGAACCATTCAATTTTGATAGTTTTGAAGATTACTTTGTGAAGACACACTTCTCACTATGTCTTTTGGTCTTATTGTCACCTAGAAATGCACCCTATGAAAAGTTGTAAAGACTGAGCTTTCTAGTGCAACATTGGATCATTTCAAGGCTGTGGGTCACCTATAACCAAAATGAACCTCCGGAGAAGGCCGACTTCCTTTGGTGTCACCTAAACTATTGATTCTTTTAAAGGAAAAGGATAAGAAGTACATAAATTGAAACTAAACTAAGGTGATGCACCGAAATGACAAGAACAATGAAATACTCAATTTACACTTGAATACTAATGATAAACATAAGATTACACATCAAATTTTGCAAGCCTTGCACTAACATTTCACAAACAGGTTCGATTCACACACTTTTTCAGGAGAGGAAAGAAAGATTTTCACATATCAGAATCCATGCGTGACTAAGTGAACACAAATTTGTAATTTGTATAATGCTACTTTTGCAAAGAAAGGAATTAAACACAAGATAAAGTTATGAAGGAATGAAAGAAATTCACAAAAATAACCTTATCATGAACCTGAAATGCACAACACTTTGCATGAACAAGATGGAAATCTGAATATCAATAGTGATCAAGGTAAGCTTTATATAACATGTTCCAAGTTGAATTACAAAATCCTGCTAGTTTGAGAGAGGACTGCAAAAGGGTCACAGACTTTAGAAGAGCATACATCCGAACTCCTTTACAAGAAGGTGAAAAATGCCTTATATACAGACTGTATGTCGGCCCCTCTTAGGGTTTACAAAAAATATCCGAGCTCAAAAAGATCTATCCTTAGATCTTTTCAAGTAGTTAATGCTGCACCCTGCGTGTCCATGATGGTAAAGAGTCATCCCCGATGGAACCTTCTTCAGATATTTCACAACTACTGCATTCATTCAGATCCATCATGTCCCGTTTGAGCTACTTCGGCTGAACGCCTTGAATTCCCTAAGCTCACTACCTATTCGCGTGGCATTCAACCAAAGTTGACATTCCCCATTTTGCCACGGCTCACCTCAGCTCCCCTGGTTGGTCGATTGTTTTCCACGCGGGCTTTGCAGCTGGTCAAAAGTCTTATGAAAAGAATCACATCTCGGCAAGACACTAAAAATTTCTCGCCGATGCGATTATGTCATCCAAAATTATTGGCACAGCATGGATATATCGATGAGAATCTTTATCGAGCTTCAGAACTCATACCAAAGTTGCCTCAGTGGTTCACCAAGACAATCGCTCATCGGTAAGAAATCATACCGAGTGTACAGCCTCCTCCCGAAGTCTCTTCAATCTTGATATTACAAACCATATAGCTAGAGTCTGTCGATGTCACCCTGACGCATTTTGCCCCACCGAGCTCCGCTTTCCTTTCGCCAAGAGATCACCGAGTCGGGGAGACACCATAGCGAGGATCAAATGTTGTACTGGTACCCGCTTCTATCGCTGAGACCACATGATGTCGGTAAGACATCCTGCCAAAGGCACCTTCCTACGTCGAAGAATCCATCCTTCGCCAAGTCGTTCACTTATCGGCAAGACATCATGAGTCGGGGAGACTTCTCTCCGACTTGGAAAGCTGTACCGAAGGCCTCCTTGTTGGTGAGACTTTAACGGTTCGCTGAGACCCTTTTCCGAATTCCTTTTGTCTGCCCGAAAATCCATCCTTGTGTTTCGGCAAGAGTCTTGTCGAACTGATTTTGTCTTGGTGAGGGCCCATCTTAGTATCGTCAAGAGTCTTGGCGAAGGAAAATGCACACATCAAGACCCCCCCATTCTATCGGCGAGATATTATGCCTTCGCCAAGACATCACGGCGGTCGACAAGAGCTCATGGCGATATCTTCATCTTCTGATGAAGGCACTCTTTTTCACTGCGACTCTGCAAAACTAATGGGGGTGGGACCAAGATGAAACCAGAACTAGGACCAGGGGAGAAAGGAAGCAGGAGCAAAGATAGATGAATCCCGGCGGAACTGGGATTGGGACCAAAATGGGGGAAAAACAAAGGAAAAAACGGAACCGGAACTGGAACTAAATTAGGACCTGAAACTTTCATAAAGTTTTAAGTTTTGATTTTGTTTCGAACCCACTTCCGCCAAAACTCAAAAGATGAAGGAAAAGAGGAGGAAAGACAAAAAGGGAAAAGCATCCCTCTGACAAAATACAAGGAAGGAAGAAAAAGGGCCGATGGAAGCGGGATCGAAACTGGGATGGAAACAGGAACCCAAAGATGAACAAGGCAAAGCTAAAAGGCGGAACCGAAACCAGAACCAAATCTGGACCTGGAACTTTCATCAAGTTTCAAGTTGAGATTTCGTTCCGAACCCGCTTCCAGCGACATACAAGGGAAGAAGGGAGGAAAAGAAAAACATAACAGGAAACCAAGGAGGAAACATCCCCCGAGCACAGGCCATGAAGAAGAAAGAAAAACAAGCGAGACCGGGATCAGAACCAGAACGGAAGAAGGAACCAAAACTTTGGAAAATTTCAAAGTTTAGATTCCGACCCGATCCCAAGCCCGGGCCCGACAAAAGAAAGAAAACACAAAACAAGAGACAAAGGCAGGATCGGAGCTAAAACCGATCCCGGACTACACACAGCGGGGGCAGGAACAAAAAGAATGAAAAACCCACCCGAAACCGAAGACCTACACGTTGGGCTCAACCCTCTTGGGAGCCACATTTAATCCACGTGCCAAATTCATTTTATAACATTTTCCCCTGCATCTGCACAAGAAGCAAACAAGTTAGAAAAAGTGATCCTAATGTAAGGGTTCCTTTATTTGGTCTTCGAGAACCCCTGAAAACATGGGTTACCCTACCTGATTGAGCCCATAGGCAAAAAATGGGTAATATTTATGGCAACCTTTGTTGGATATTTGCCTGTTAAACATGAAGACCAGTAGCCTAGGCCTATCCATTGGGCATGGAGTCATGGAAAAACAAAGGAACAGACCTAGAGCAGCCCTGCTCAGTTGTAACTCATTTGAGACTCATAGGACATAGCAGGCCGCCCAAAACGGCAAGACAGAGAAAATGGAAAAGAAAAGAAAAGAAAAAAAATTACTGTGTTGAAACAGCACTTATGGAAAGCATAAAGTCTAAACTATCATGTACAATAGATAGACTTGTCATATTTGAAAACAGGGCTTAAGGTGTATCCCATTGACTGGGATAGGGAGAGCTTCCCCTTCTGTCGTAACCAGCTGGTAAGCATTGTGCTCCTTGTAATCTCTGATAATGAATGGGCCTGTCCACATGTCAAACTTGGTGTGATGGCCTAGCCTGCTTTTCAGAATATCCCATTTGAGCACTAGATATCCCACCTTAAAAAACTTTCCTGTAGCCTTCTTTTCAAAAGTCTTCTTTGTCTGGAGTTGATGATCCTCCAAATTTTTCATTGCTCTGTCCCTTGATTCTTCAAGCTTCATGAGCTCTACGTGCCTTACAGACATTGGGTCATGTCCCTCAAGCATCTCCAATTGGTGAACAATGTCTAGAGCTGGAAGCTCCACATATAGGGGCAATCTTGCCTCTTTTCCATAGACCAACATATATGGTGAATTGCCAATAGATCTCTTAGGGGTCACTTTGTCTGCCCAAAGTGCATTCTTTAAACTGATGTGCCAGGTCCTTTGATTATCCTCTATGGTTGTTTTAATGTTCCTGATGAGATTCTTATTTGTACTTTCAGCTAAACCATTACTCTGGGGGTAATAATTTGAATATGTATTCAAGTAAATGCCATGTTTAACGGCCCAATCAGTTACTCTTAGACCCGTGAATGCAAGAGCATTGTCAGATATGATGGAATCAAGAACTCCAAATCTGGTGACTATATCTTCATAGAAGCTCAAAACTGAAGACTCCTTTGCTTCTTTCAAAGCCACTGCTTCTGTCCACCTCGTGAAATAGTCTATAGCTGTGAGCACCCACTTGTGACCAGTACTAGAAGGTGGATTTATTGGTCTAATGAAATCAATGCCCCATCTCATGAAGGGCTACTCCACTTGAATTGGATGCAGGGGCATAGCAGGCAGCTTCTCCTTTCCTGAAAACAGAGCACATTTGATGCACTTTCTTGACTAGGAATATGCATCCTTGAATAGGTCGGGCCAGTAGTAACCAGCTCTCATGATTTTCCAGGCAGTAGTCCTTGGGGAAAAGTGACCTCCTACAGCCCCATTATGAAACTCATGAAGTAATTTTTCAATCTGAGCACTGTGAATGCACCTTAATAAGACACCATTAAGATCCTTTTTGAAAAGAACATTGTTTATCAGCACATATGGTATGGACTGCAATCTGAAGTATCTTTTTTTGGCTCTGTCTAAACCATATGGACACTCACCAGTCTATAAGAAATGGGTCATATCTTGAATCCAATTGGTTGTTCCCATAGGCACATCATCTTGAGCATTCTGAAACTCATTTGTATTAGCAACGATAACATCTCTTTCTAGTTCACTTTTACTGCTTGACCCTGTAGCAAGCTGCTCACAAAGACCCTTACCCCTAACTAGTTTGGTGATCTTAATATCTACATCATACTCCATGACTTTGGTGATCCACCCTTCTCTTTTTTCATTCAGATCTTTATTCAACAAAAATTCCTTTACGCTTGAGTGTGCCACCATGACATGAATTTTATTATGAGAGATCAAAGGCTTGAATTTCTTTCGGCTTCTGTATCACAACAAGGACATGCCTCTCTACAAAGGAATATTTCTATTCATAATCAACCAAACCTTGACTGAAAAAGGCTATTGGCTGTTCTAAATTCTCTTCATTTTTTTGAACCAATATTTCAGAAATGTTACTTGTGCTACCATAGGCATACAGGTAAAAATCTTTAGAGAAATTGGGATTTACCAGCGTAGGAGCTGCTGCTAAGGCTTCCTTGACCTTTTCGAAACTATTCTTAGCATCTTTTGTCCAACTGAAAACTGCATTTTTCTTTGACATAGTTGTTAGAGGCTATAACAAGTTTGTGACATCAGGAATGAATCTTCTTAGAAAGTTGATCTAACGTAGAAAGCTCTATAGACCCTTCTTGTGATTAGGCAGTGGCAACTCAAGTATGGCTTTGACTCTCTCAAGATCAATAGTAATTCCTTGCTTTGACACTATGTGTCCTAATAATTTCCCTTCATGAACAACAAATATACTCTTCTTTGGATTGAGAGAGATCCCAAACTCTACATTTTTCAAAAACCTTCCTAAGATGTGACACATGTTCATCAGCATTCTTGGAATAAACCGTAATATCATCTAGGTAAATCAGTATGATCTTGTTGATCAAACTTTGAAATGCCATGTCCATGGCCCTCTGAAACATGGCATCGGCATTAGATAGACCAAAAGGAATTCTTTTGTACGCCATGGTGCCCCACTTAGTTGTAAAAGCAGTTTTGAACTGATCCTCTTCTTTAACCAACACTTGATTATAGCCCGAAAAACCATCCAATAAGGAAAATATTTTAGAGCCAACAACTTCTTGTAGAATTTGTTCCATAGAGGGCAACGGGTAGTGGTCTTTCAAAGATGCTCAGTTAAGATCCCTAAAGTCTACACAAAGTCTTATTTCTCCACCTTTCTTCCTAACCGGAACAAGATTAGAAACCCAAGAGGTGTGTTTGATAGGAAAGACAATACCCCCCTCAACTAGTTTAGTCAACTCTTTAATCATTAAGGGCTCAAGCTTGGGATTCAAGGGCCTTTGTTTCTGCCTTACTGGCTTGGCATTAGGTTCTAATTCAATTGTATGCTGAGCAATATGGGGATTAAATCCTTTCAAATTTGAATATTCCCAAGCAAAGACATCATGAAATTCTTGGCACAAAGCAACAAAAGCTTGTCTATCTTCAAGTGAACAAAGTTTTCCTATCTTAAGAAGTTTACCTTTGAGAATCTCCAGCTCTTCATAGTGTTCTTCTTTGATTTGCAAGCCAGCTCTATCCTTTTTGAGTTGATCTTCAGTATTGAAAATCGACTCTAAGGTAACCAGGCCTTTGGGAAATTTGTTTGTCTTCAGCTGTATGACCTGATCACCATACTGCTGCTTGAGTTTTGCTTGATTCACCATGGAGAACTGATCTTCCTCAAGCAAGAAGGAAAGGATCTACTCATCACTGTCAAACACTTGCCAGTGAATGTTGTTGTCAGGAATTGAGGGTCTAACTATAACCTTCACATACTGCTGCACCTTCTCTTTTCTGATGTCATTTGTAATATCAAACTGTGCTCCAATCGTTGCAAGCATGTTAGCATGCTTGTTCTGATTTCTTGGGATAGACACTAAGTTAAAGGCATCAAAATCTTCGAGCATGTTCCACACTCTGTTTCTATAAGACTTTAATGTGTCATTTTTAGCAAAATTCTGGCCCCTTACTTGATTAACAATTAATTCGTTGTCCCCATGGACTTTCAAGCTGGTTATCCCTCTCTTCCTTGCCCACTCTAGACCTTGAACAAGGCCTTCATACTCAGCAGTGTTATTGGAGCATGTGAAAGCAAAATGGAATGCAAAGTAGTACCTATCACCTTGTGGAGAAATTAACATTGCACCTCCTCCTACCCCATTCTTACTTCTGGAACCATCGAAGAACATTTCCCAAAGGCCACTTAGTGGTGGCAACAACTGGTCTACATCTTTCTCCAAGTTTGGAATCTCTGTGTCAAGCTCATGCAATATATAATTGCCTAAACCAGCATCTCGGATAAGCTCATTTGGATTATCTGATACATTCTCAATTTCCCATTCATGCAGCAGCACGTTAGGAACAACTTCTGATTGGAGCTCTTGAGCAGTAGCTAGTTCATTGTCAGTAAAAGCAACACAATTTGCATTTGTGGCAGAAGGAGCAGCATTGATGGGACTTGGGTTATATGGCTCAATGTGGTCTTTGGCCAACCTTTCAGATTTAATGGTAACCTTGGTTCCATATCTTGTTCTAAATAGCATATGTGACCAATCAGCTGACACATAACCACCTATCTTGGTCATAAAGTCTCTAGATAAACACAAGGAAAAGAAAGGTGGAAGGTCTAGGACACATACGTCTTGAGGGACTAAAAATTTTGGACAAGCATGGAGGGTGAGATTTAAATCTTTGATAATACCCAAAGTATTGACTGAAGTACCATCCAATTGAATCACTCCCTTCTCTAAAGGCTGGTATTTTAGGCCAAGTTTGTTAGCAATCTATTTTGGCATGATAGAGCTGCTAGCTCCACTATCTACCATACAGTTATGGACTAATTTATGACCAATGATCACTGACACGTAGAAAGGATATGGTTTAACTCTTTTTTCATTCTCTATGCAAGGTTGTTGATCATTTCCCTGAGAATCATTCGTTAACACGGCTCTAACCTGACCTATTGGGGACTCGGATTCATCATACATTTTCAAACATGATAGGGCTGATTGTAACATATCCTTTTGACCGGGGATGACTAAAGAATCCCACATAGACATGGTTACATTTGTCCTTTTCATACTATCGAGAATGTTAAAAGGTACAATTAGATTTTTATTGTGTACCTTTACGCTAGTATGATCAGCTTGTAAGTGTGGCTGCTCCTTGTCTGGGAGTTGTTGATCTCTTTGCCAACCACTAGTCACTCGAGAGGTAGATGGTTCCACAGCTGCCACCCTTCCTCTATCAACTACTTGTTCAAGCTCAAATGCTCTCTTCTTTTCCCTGGTGTTAGCTGCAACCGGAGAGCTACCCTCATTCAACCCGCAGAATTCTTGACCTTGCCAATTAAGCAGGGTTGTATCATTGCTGAATTGGTCCTGATGTTGTGAAGATGCATCATTGCATGCACTCTGCTGCAAATCTGAAGCATTTTGTACCATCAGTGCTTGATTGATGAGTCCATTTGAACAAGTGGCTTGATTATGAGGCTGGTTACAAGAGTAGAACCACTCATAATCAGCTGCTAAGTTTTTTTGAGTGGGAACTAGGTCCCTTACTGCACTAACAGGTGCTGGAGCATAGGCCTGAAAAGGCCTTGTGTTCACACTCTGTCTTGGGCACTGATAATTGCCTTGATACTGCTGTCTATTCCCTTGGAATTGCTGATGTTGACCTTGAAAAGGCTGACTTGACGCCTGATTTTGGGGTTGATACTGGAATAGGTCTGTTGCTTTTCCAAGTTCACCAACTTGTTACCAAAAATCTGTAAAAGACTTTTGATCTCTTGTAATTCATTTAATGAGCTTGAGGCAACACTTTCTTGCTTGTCAATGGTTGGAACGACAGCTGGTAGCGTTGGTACAACTGGTAGAGGTGTGAAAGGAGGTATTTACAAAGGGATGTTTGCATGAATTTCTTAAAATATTGGCATTGGTGGCCTGGGAGCAAGCTTACCAGCTTGTATTAAGCTATTTTCAGCTCTAATAGCTATTTCAAAGGCATCTGGTAGAGACACTCCTCCCATTGACTGTATCATGACAGCTATATCACTGTTCAAAGCTCTCAACAAGTATAGAAATGCATACTCTAGAGGTGGCCTCACCGTTGCAAGGATTCTATCCCAAGTTCTTTGAAATATGAAGTTGAAGTCACTCATCTACTCTTGCAGAGCCCTCTTAATTGTAGTCAGTTGCTCCAATAGAGACAAGTTGTCAAACCTGTCTTGGAATTTCTTATGCAATTTTTCTCCAAAATCATCCCATGTTGCAATTAAACTGACCAGTAGGCTCCTGTACCACTGCACAACTCTTCCTTTAAGTGAAGCAACTAGCAATCTCACTGCGACATCCTCTTATGTTATGTGGTGGACTCCGCATAACGAAGCCACATCTCTCATATGTTCAATGGGAGAGGTTTGATCTTCTCCCGTAAAAGTTGGCAGACCCTTCAAGGCTGCCATTGGGATATCATTGTGTTGCGCCAAGTTCAAAGGACTCCCTCCGTTGAAAGCAACAAAGGGTTGATTCCTTAGAGCGGCCATTGGAGGTATCTGAAGTACATTTACTTGTATAGCAAAATGGGATCCCACTGATGGAGGAGTAGACTGAGTTCTTCTGGAATAGATGATTGTTGTTCCTCTTTTTTCTGTTGCTCTGCCTTTCCTTCTTGGTGGTGACAGCTGCAAATATTCAAAGGACCCTGAGTTGCCTCTCGTCTGAACTTTTTTCATAAACTGAAGAAGGCGCGGATTTTTGGAGTTCTTCCTCTTTGTGGAGTTGCTAGGTATGCAAAAAGGCTTGTATAAAGTCTTATCATTCACTAGTCACATACCAAACCAGTAGTTAAAACAAATTCCTGTCCCACCGGGCGTGCCAGAAACTGTTGTCACCTAGAAATGCACCCTATGCAAAGTTGTAAAGACTGAGCTTTCTAGTGCAACATTGGATCATTTCAAGGTTGTGGGTCACCTATAACTGAAATGAACCTCTAGAGAAGGCCGGCTTCCTTTGGTGTCACCTAAACTATTGATTCTTTTAAAGGAAAAGGATAAGAAGTACATAAATTGAAACTAAACTAAGGTGATGCACCGAAATGATAGGAACAATGAAATACTCAATTTACACTTGAATACTGATGATAAACATAAGATTACACATCAAATTCTGCAAGCCTTGCACTAACATTTCACAAACAGGTTCGATTCACACACTTTTTCAAGAGAGGAAAGAAAGATTTTCACAGATCAGAATCCATGCGTGACTAAGTCAACACAATTTGTAATTTGTATAATGATATTTTTGCAAAGAAAGGCATTAAACACAAGATAAAGTTATGAAGGAATGAAATAAATTCACAAAAATAACCTTATCATGAACCTGAAATGCACAACACTTTGCATGAACAAGATGGAAATCTGAATATCAACAGTGATCAAGGTAAGCTTTATATAACATCTTCCAAGTTGAATTACAGAATCCTGCTAGTCTGAGAGAGGACTGCAAAAGGGTCACAGACTTTAGAAGAGCATACATCTGAACTCCTTTACAAGAAGGCAAAAAATGCCTTATATACAAACTGTATGTCGGCCCCTCTTAGGGTTTACAAAAAATATCCGAGCTCAAAAAGATCTATCCTCAGATCTTTCCAAGTAGTTAATGCTGCACCCTGCATGTCCATGACGGTAAAGAGTCATCCCCAAGGTAACCTTCTTCAAATATTTCACAACTACTGCATTCATTGAGATCCATCATGTCCCATTTGAGCTACTTCGGCTGAACGCCTTGAATGCCCTGAGCTCACTACCTATTCGCGTGGAATTCAACCAGAGTTGACATTCCTCGTTCTGCCACGGCTCGCCTCAACTCCCCCTGGTAGGTCGAGCATTTTCCACGCGGGCTCTACAGCTGGTCAAAATTCTTATGAAAAGAATCGCATCTTGGCGAGACACTAAAAATGTCTCACCGATGCGATTATGTCATCCAAAATTATCGGCATAGCATGGATATATCGATGAGAATCTTTATCGAGCTTCAGAACTCATACCAAAGTTTCCTCAGTGGTTCACCAAGACAATTGCTCGTCGGTAAGACATCATACCGAGTGTACATCCTCCTCCCGAAGTCTCTTAGATCTTGATATTACAAACCATATCGGCCAGAGTTTGCCGATGTCACCCCGACACATTTTTCCCCACCGAGCTCCGCTTTCCTTTCGCTAAGAGATCACCGAGTCGGGGAGACACCATAGCGAGGATCAAATTTTGTACTGGTACCCGCTTCTATCGCTGAGACCACATGATGTCGGTAAGACATCCTGCTGAAGGCACCTTCCTACACTGAAGAATCCATCCTCCGCCAAAGAATCCATCCTCCGCCAAGTTGTTCACTTATCGGCAAGACATCATGAGTGAGGGAGACTTCTCTCTAACTTGGAAAGCTGTACCGAAGGCCTCCTTGTCGGTGAGACTTTAAAGGGTCGCTGGACCCTTTGTCGAATTCCTTTTGTCTTCCCGAAAAGCCATCCTTGTGTTTCGGCAAGAGTCTTTCCAAACTGATTTTGTCTTGGTGAGGGCCCATCTTAGTATCAGCAAGAGTCTTGCCGAAGGAAAATGCACACATCAAGACCCCCGCCCCGTTCTATCGGCGAGATATTATGCCTTCGCCAAGACATCACGGCAGTCGGCAAGACCTCATGGCGATATCTTCATCTTCTGATGAAGGCATTCTTTTTCACTACGACTCTTCAAACCTGGCAGGGGTGGGACCAAGATGAAACCGGAACCGGGACCAGGGGAGAAAGGAAGCGGGAGCAAAGATAGATGAATCCCAATGGAACCGGGATTGGGACCAAAACGGGGGAAAAACAAAGGAAAAAATGGAACTGGAACTAGAACTAAATCCGGACCTGAAACTTTCATCAAGTTTCAAGTTCTGATTTCGTTCCGAACACACTTTCGCCAAAACTCAAAAGACGAAGGAAAAGAGGAGGAAAGACAAAAAGGGAAAAGCATCCCTTTGACAAAATACAAGGAAGGAAGAAAAAGGGCCGACGGAAGCGGGATCAGAACCGGGATGGAAATAGGAACCCAAAGACGAACAAGGCAAAGCTAAAAGGTGGAACCAGAACTGGAACCAAATCCGGACCTAGAACTTTCATCAAGTTTCAAGTTCGGATTCCGTTCCGAACCCGCTTCCAGTGACATACGAGGGAAGAAGGGAGGAAAAGAAAAACATAAGGGGAAACTAAGGAGGAAACATCCCCCGAGCATAGGCCACGAAGAAGAAAGAAAAACAAGCGGGACCAGGATCGGAACCGAAACAGAAGAAGGAACCGAAACTTTGGAAAAGTTCAAAGTTCGGATTCCAACCCGGTCTCGGGCCCAGGCCCAACAAAAGAAAGAACACAGGAGACAAGAGACAAGCGGGATTGGAACTAAAACTGATCCCGGACTACACACAGCGGGGGCGGGGGTGGGAACAAACCCGAAATTGAAACTTTCATCAAGTTTCAAGTTCGGATTCAGACCCGAACCCGCCTCCAATAGAAACAAAGGAAAAAGGGACATGAGGAAAACAAAACGGAAAAGGGGGCAAAACAAAAAGAATGAAAAACCCACCTGAAACCGAAGACTTGCACGCTGGGATCAACCCTCTTGGGAGCCACATTTAATCCATGTGCTGAATTCATTTTATAACATTTTCCCCTGCATCTGCACAAGAAGCAAACAAGTTAGAAAAAGTGATCCTAATGCAAGGGTTCCTTTATTTGGTCTTCGAGAACCCCTGAAAACATGGGTTACCCTACCTGATTGAGCCCATAGGCGAAAAATGGGTAACAGGTCCTGTACAATAGGATTCAAATGCCAATAAATCTAATGGTATTAGTTATTGATGTTCAAAGAAGAGATGTAAATAAGCCCTATGACTATGTTGGCTACATTGCAAAAGAAACCCACAAGGCCTTGAGCTCAATCAAGAAGGATAGCAACATAGTGCACTTTAAATGGTATTCTCTCTTATGTCACATCATTTTGTTCAATAGGGTGGAAATCTAGTCCCCACATATGCAAATTTGGGCTTTGGATGAGAATGGAAGAATTCTACTAGTCCAAGAATGGACTTATATATGGGACAAGGATTGTGAGAAGTCCAACTATTCAATTTTTGAAGAGATTTTTGTCAGAAAGCTCTTAGGAACTTTGGTTAGCTTATGGATTGGAGGTTGTCAAAAGAGGTAAGAAGGTTTTTAAAACCAAGGGACCTTACCTAAGAAGCAGGGGTCAAGCACAACTAGGGTGATTAGCTTTCTATAATGATGCAAATGTAATCAAAATATATGGATCCCCAATTGCACCTCATGTGCTTCCAAGGAATGTGCTAGACTAAATTGCCTATTTGAAAATCATATGACAATTAAATGAGTCTGATAAGACTCATTTTAGGAACAACAAAAAACATGTCATTCTCCCTTCTATAGTTGTATTTTCATATTTTCAAGTTACATTAAGGGAAGGCTTGGAGTTTTTGTTGAGAAATTTGTTTCCTTATAGGATGAGGGTGGAAAAGATTAGGAGGTGTGACCTAGAGCATTTCATAAATGATTAGAGAATTATATTCAAAGTGGCACCATTATTTCATGAGCATGATAGTGTTGAAGATAATCACAAACTACTCCACAAAAAAGGAGGCTGCAAAGAGAAGTTCACTATAGGTTAGGGTCCAGGTTGATAAGAAGAAGAGACAGTAGGTTGATCCATAATTTTAAGTATCATACTCACACATCAAGGATCCCATAGTGAGAATAATGACAATGTTGGATAATCCTAGCACTTTGCTTGCAAATGTGCCTACAACCCCAACAAATGCTCTTGGTCCTTCCACTCTTTAAGGGGTTATACCATAAATTCCTCAACATAACCCTTAGCAATAAATAGATCCCTCATTTAGACCTTTGATTGATTATCCATAGGGTCAAATGAAATTTTTGATGATATATAGTACAAGTGATGCATCCCCCATCTAGGGTTATAATTGATAGACCCACTGATGATAGGTTACTCATTAATTTTAAGATAGGTGTGAAGGTTGTGGATGACATTAAAGCTCAAGCTTGTATAAAATTCATGCAAGATGACCAATTCATCACCACCAAATACTTTTATGGACTTTGTCCTTAAAAATTAAGGTGAAGAACTGCATCAAAAGGTCCAGGACAAAAGCCTCACAAAGGAGAAGAAAGAGATAATTGAATAATTTTGGACAAAGGTCAACACAAAAATGTAGTCTATGAATCCTCAAAGGGGATGAGAATTGGTGAGAAGTGTTGGATGCCATCTCTTACCAAGATGGGATATGTTTTGAATGCATTATCATTTATTGGGAAGGACTTTGTTTTTGTATGCACATTTTAAAAGTTAGAGCTTATTTTAATATTTTATCTTAGTAATTCTTGGATTTCCAATTTGATATTTTTATCTTTTGTATTTGTTCATGCTTTCTATTATGATAAGTATTTGGTTTTTTTAATACAATTGTCAGAGTATGATATATGCCAAGCATAATTTTCTATTAATAGGTCTGCCTCTACTTATAATATAACACCTGGAGCAACATTGCAAGATTTTTCATAGAAGAAGAAAGATGGCAATGTCTAAGTAACCAGTGTAGGTTAATGGGTTGCTTGCAAAAGTGAATTGCCTTAGCCTACTAGGAGTGCAAAAAGGAACTCTACCAACATAAGACAACTAAAACAATATGTATTTCATGGTTGCAAGTTAGTATGTCGATTAAATAGTGGTAATTTGGTTGTATAGATTCCTATCAATGAATTTGGACATTAAAATTGGTCATAATTGCAAGAATAAGAAAAAAGGTATCACATTGAAGCATCAAATATTACATAAAAATGAATAAGTAATGCAAGTATTTTTAGATTATGCATGAAGTGGAAAGATTGTATCAAACATCAAATTTCATGTTTATAACCAATTGTATATAAATTGCATATTTACCATCATTAATGCATGAGAGATCAGGAACTAGGAAAGATCCTTAACATGTAAGAAAGGAATTAGTGAATTCCTTATATTAGAGAGAAGATATTAAAATTCTGTTTGCATGATAGTGCTAGTCACATGAAAGGAAATGAAATGCAAGATAATATTAAACTTTCTTGTCAAAAGGTATTAATGCATGTCTAGAGGAATTGCTCGTTGCATATGCATGTTTACATTTTAATGCATGGAAGATTTGAACTTTATAAAAGATGTGAATTTATTCATTGGCATGTATGGATGCAAATGATTAGTTATTCACTATGATCCTTGTATTCTTGAGTGTTTCTCATTGTGATCATTATGCCTATTGTTGTCTTCTATGAGCATTTCCTTTCTATGATTATCTTGTATGCTATTGTATTTATTGAGTGTTTTGAGGAAAGTTACCTTCCTAGATGGGTGTCGACTATGGATATCAGAGAGCATAGACTGCTTTTTCCAATTCTACCATTATTTAGCTATATACGACTGTATGCTTGGCCAAGAAAATGTAGACCACTGAAATAGATGGATTTATTTTATATTATTTCTCTTTACCATATCCTAGTATTGATCATATCATGTTTTAGAGTGTTAGAAATGCATGTAGATATACTAGGCATGCACTAGATTCTATCATGTACATCAAATTCTTTTTGCTAAGTATCTCATGCAGAGTTGGTGGTTCTTCATGTTAGGAATAACTCTCTAGGGAACCGTAAGCTTCGTGGTTGGGCGAAAAAAAGTTCCTGGACCATGTTCTCATCTCCTAATTTTTAGATGACCAGTAGAGGGTCAACGATAGACAAACTTATTTATTTGCATCTCCACATTTATATTGACTTGTATGGCATGTACTTCCAGTTGTACATCTTTTGTGGATGATTTCAATATTTATGTATAATGTTTGTACTTTCATTTTATCATCTTGACTTGATGACGTTGGTTTTCCTAAGTCAATATTTGTAATTATGTCCTATGTAAGAATGTAAAGTCAACTGATGAGTTGACATGTAATTAGGTATTTCTCTTGAATTATTGTAAAAAAAAATATTTCTTGCCAAATTATGGTTATTTATAATTACTTGAGATCCGTTCATTACTAAACACCTTTAAAAAAGGGCAACCATGTGTTAGAGACCTTTGGTATTCAACTTGATTTTAGTGGAAATCATGGTGTCATAAGAGTTCAACCATAACATTTGTGATAGAATTGTTATTTATGAGATCCAAGGACTATTTCTTTTTTCTCTTACACTTAAGCTATCAAAATTTTGTCATTGTAAGTCCCTTAAAGATTTGCACTAGCTTAAGCTAATAGTATTGTTATCTACTGAAATTGCACCCTAGCTAAGCTGCAAGATTTAACAAGATAAGCTGCATGACTTAGCTTTCTAGAGAAAACATGGGAATACCTCTAAAGCTATGGGTTACTTGCAGGTAGAGGTCAACCTCTGAAGAAGGCTGACTTTCCTATCGATTATCACCTAACTAATGATTCTTGAGGGGGAAAGGGAGAAAGATTGCATAAAATGAAAACTACCTCCTAAGGTGATACACTAGAATATTACTTAGACTTGAAAACTCAGATTTCATACACTTGTATACAATGACTGGAAAAATAAATTGCACAACATGTTTCTGTTTGCTTTGCATAAGTGTTTTATAAAAAGGCCTTACTGCTTGAGCTCTTAGGAGGAAAATGATTCATCGATAAAAGCAACTTGCAATCTTCACACAAATTATAACTTGCAACATCACACTTCTCTGCAAAAAAGTGCTAAAGCCATGAGACAAAGTTAAGGGAAATGAATAAAATCTCACAATAACTTAATTAATCATGTGGAAATACACAATATTGCAGTAACAAGAAGGAAAAAATACTCCATTCATTGACACCCAAGGTTTGCATTGTATTCCATGTCCAAATGAGTTACAAAACTCTGCAAAATTCTACCAAAGGACCCAAAAGTCACTAAGTGTAGAAATTCCAATCAAGAACTACCTACAATGAAGTCACTCAAGTGACTTAATTCATCAACTCCCAACAAAAAACCCATGAGCATAGGTTCTAGAATCATTTGGGGTTGGATGCTCAAAAAAATCCTAGAAAAAAGCATCCATATCCACTCCAAAAAGGCTCCAAAGGGGTGAAAAAGTCAAAAATGACCAAGTCCACCATAATGATAAGCTAAAATCGCTCCAAGATGCTCTCCCAAGTCAATAAAAAGGAGAAATTGTCTCCTATATCCTTGCCTCATGTTTGTAAACTGATACCAACCTCTCTAGATGCTCTCAAAATCATTTGTCTTCTAATCAATGTAGAAAGTACTGCATTTAGCATATTTTTGCATTACATTTTATAATAGTATCTTGACTAAGTGATTTATAATGTATCACTTAATAAAAATACTTCACATTTAAGTAATAAATGCAAAATTCAAAAAGGCTATGGCATGGTCAAAGACATAAATAAAACTTGAACATTTAAAATTTATTAAGGCATTAGATTATATGAAAAAGCTTGAAATAAAGGCAAAAAATCCTTCATGGTGTCGGCCAATTTAGGGTTTATGAACCCTAAAGAACACAACACTCACCTTCTTCACTTCACTTTTTTGAATTTCTGAACCTGGGGGAGCACTGCCAAGGGTTACTATGGAGCTTTGTGGAGGATCTCTTATTGCAGATTCTAGAAAAACAATGGCTTCCTCAACAGATTTAGAGTATTCTTAGACCAATTTCGACCTCCATTGCACTGTGTAAGTTTCTCTAAAGCTATTACATGACTCTTGTGTTGATTTTTGAAGATTAAAAGCTCGAACTTGAAGAAAAATGATAAAGATGTGTTGTTTCTTCTTCATAAATAAAAATTCTCCATTCATGGTCACAGCCTCATGATCTTGTACAGGAATTAAAATTTGCACAAGGGGTTTTCTATTTCTTTTTATGGTAGAGGATTTGACCTATGTGTATTCTTCATGGCTCTGGCTTTGTAATTTTCTAAGTCTCTCTATCAAGGGCATGCTCGAGGGACCTAAATTTTCACACCTTCCTATGCCTTCCATTTATTTCTTCCACACAAATTAAAAGAAAATCTGTGCATCTGGGTATTTCCTTGCTTTTGCTATGTTGAAGAAACAGCTTTGGAAACCTCTTTCTAAGGGGATGCCTTACTTCCTAATGATATCGTTTCCAAAGGAGTGAAAGATAATTTTGTTGCAGACATTGCACTACCTTGGACATTGGATGATCATGACATTCTATTCATAGAACTGCTTTTTCAAAGCAAAGGTAGTGCCTCTTAAAAGACTAACACTATGCATTACTAACACTTAGGGATCACTTCCTTACCAAAAGCTTGCCACAATCATGCTCAAAAGTCTTCATGATACTTTTGTAGGCAATAATGTTCCAGATTTTGATGTTTTTAGAACAATGTTGGCATTGCCTAATTTAGCCTGAGGTATACTATGAACACATGACCTTCTTCCTCTTCCTGAAAAAAAAATCAAATAGAGATTGGATTGCAATTAGCAAATATGGGAATGAAAGTTTATGCCTCCCTTATCTTCACAAACACAAATCATAGAGAAACAGACAATCTTAATTATGATTGTCATGAAGGAGTCATGAATAGATCATCTTCTATGTGACAAAGGATTGCTCTTTGTTTTAAACCAGCTCTTTGTCCTGATTTGCTCCTAGGTGATTGTGCCAAAATGTTGAAGCTACCGCTATGAACTATTATTGTCAACTAAAGGAATATCCTTTCAAAATTTTACCCAATCTTCCTTTAGCACTTCAATCAACCTTTGACACTTCAATCTATATCTTGGCCATGACATAGGTCTAGCCGCCTTGCTAGGGTAGTGTGTTCCTTTGAATCCACCACTTTCACAAATTCTATCCACTTAGTTTGAGAAACCTATCAATCCATTTATTTCATTATACAGTAGTCTTCCTTGCTTTTGGAGATGACTATCCATTTGAAGACTGAGTATTATGACTTCCCTCTTTTCCATAAGTTTTTCCTTCTAATCTTGCATATGCCCCTTCTTGTATGGTCTCTACTACTATTTTCATGATCATTGCTCTTTTCTATGGTGTTTATGTAATTTGATATTTCCCCTTAAAACTGTGATCTCTTATAATGGATGTCTTCCATGATTTAAGCTTTCCTATGAGTATCAACTCTCATGAAACCTCTTTTATGGCATGACTGTAATTTCAAGGTTGAATATGTGGACTACACATTTATCATCAGACCTCTGCTATGAACTATGCTTTAAGACTATCTCTTTTGTTTAGTGTTCATAGCTTCTTCCATTTATGATTGTCATTCAACCTTTCATGGGACTTATCATCCCTTACTTAACCTCTTCTCTACCATGTCCCAAGAACACTATCACTCTCTTTCCCTCAAGGTGATCAATGACAACTATTTATTCATAAATTAGGCAATTTCTCCTTTGTGAGACCCTTGTAGCACTGCCATGAATATTGCACAACTTCATTCATTGTAGCTATGCTCTTGAATCTAAACTCTAATCATAGTGTGTGTGATCGTCGCTTACCTGAAAACTATTTTTTCTACCTCTCATAATATTTGACTATCTCTTGGAACACTATCATGTTTCCCATTCTTGACTGTACCTTGATAATTTGTTTCAATACAATGAAATTGTATGTATCCTCCATGTTTTACTAGAGTAAGTATATGCCACTTATGACTGTGACTAAAAGATCATCATTATGAATAATATATGTTTTCTTGAGTAAATCATAAAGAAAATAATTACTCTCCATGTTCTATTAAAGCACAATAATAGCATGTTGGGCTCAACCCTTGTGGGAGCCACATTTTAACCCACATGCTGAAATTTGATAGACTAGAACAAAAAAAAAAATGCACCTATATCTGTACATGAAGCAAACATATTAGAGAAATAAAATGCATATCTTGAATTTTTTTGATGACTTCAATGGCTTTCTGGGATATCCAAGATATGCATGCTTATTTAATGCAGATTGAGATCAGTATACATGTGCGTAGGTGTATGTTCATGTATAGTTGGAAAATTTTCATTGCTTAGAGCATTGTTCTAACACCATTGCTTATGTCACATGTAGGACTAGGAGCAGTATGGAGCTAAGAGGGATAAATACAGCTCGGGATAGCATCAAGAAAAGTTAGCACACCAGAACCAGTCATTCACAGGCAATGACTGGATCCCTTCTTTATATGCACATTTATTTTACCTATTCATGTATATTATTTTCTTTAATTTCATTGAATAAGTAAAGTCAATGTCTCAACTTGTGTGAGATAATGTACACTTTTACATTCAATAAAGATTAATCTATTCAGAAAAGAAAGATTTGAATCCTTCTTATGTTAGATGCATATGTATTAATGCACTAATTTGTGATTGTAATCTTTTATGGATTATTTCATTTATGCATCTGAATGTAATGTAGGAAGGATATTTAAAAAAAAAATGTACCTCTCTTGATTTCTAAGCATAAAGCTCAGCCTAATTGAGCAAGTAGCAAAATTAGGTAACATTTTTGGAAATATATGTTGTATGTTTTCCTGCTTAACATGAATACCAATTTCCTAGGATTTTCCAT
>VDFB02271358.1:863336836-863434084 GCA_007258455.2 Sequoia sempervirens
ATGAACATGTAGAGATGTAGTTCTTGAGCTCAAGGGAGAGAGTATCAAATAAAGGGATGTAGATAGTGTGTGTGTGAGAGAGAGAGGTCTAGAGAATAAGAGAAAAAAATGAGTGAAATAGAGAGAGAAAGATGAAATTTGACCTCTTGATTCTGAAATTTGACAAGCTAATTACTAAAATTTGACTAAGTCTGAAATTTTTTAAAATCTTCCAAAAACTAGAATTTGCATTATAACTCCTAGAGATTTGAAACCACTCTCAAACATCTTGAAACTATATACATGAAATATAACTTAAAGTATAAGAAAGTAAATTTCCATATGTAAATGTCAACTTAAATTTTTATTTCATGGATATAGTCTCCCTGGTAGAGAAAGAGAAGAAAGAGTTCACAAAAATTAATTGCAAAATTCATGCTTCACATTTGGCGAGTGCCAAATTTGGTGCTCGCTAAATGGGTTACATTGGGAAATACCAACCCAATGGGTTGGATTTTGCATTGGGAATCCAACCAAAAGGTTTGGACAACCATTTCATGCAAAAGACGTGATTTTTTAAAAAGGTAAACAAATTTCACACATTTTTGGCCCTACTCACCGTCACTTTTGCACATCTTTCAATGCGCATTTATTAAAAAGTGTGATGTCGTTAGGCTCTCTCTTAGCTATCTAAATATATACATTTTGATTAAGGTAAGGTTTTCATCCATAACTTCTCTTGTTATTGCCTCTATTTTTCATCAAAAACCAACATGTGCTAGTTTTATGATAGATTTTTACTTGTTCATTCAATCATGAAACAAATTACATTTTTTAAAACTAGACTCCATTCTACACATGATGAAAAAAAATCAATTTTTGATTAGTTTTCAAAAAAATCAGGGGGGAACATGCTGAAATTTTAGCTTTTCAGGATGTGTCCACTTTGAAAATTCATAAAATATTATATATTCATTAAAAAAATTATCTGAAAGAACGAGGATAGACTACATGGTGTTAGCTATTTTCTCACTATTCAGATTTTTGAAATTCTAAAAAAAAAATTATCAAAAAGAGGGGGGCCCTCAGATGCTATGCTATTTTTTTGATAAAAATAGGACCAATTTTGGGCCCCTCCTTTTTGAGACCCTTAATCTTTAATAATTTCAAAAAGAATTAGTAGCTTAGAAACTAGACTTAGAACGCTTCAACTCTTGTTCTTGTTGTATCTTGAAATTTTGAGTGTAACTATCTTCATTTTCTCTTGAAAATTAGATTTTGCTGATTTTAGAAAAAAAGTGGCATCTTAAGAGCCTTTTTTGTGTCACAGATCCATGCACTTACCCACCAATCAGATCATAAGTAATATTTTCACACAAATAACTTATGCCTCTAACGATGTCCCATTTTACCATGTTAATTCTGCCCCATTTTCCCTAGCATCTCAAGTTGTTTATTCACACACATGTGTTTTAAACCCTTTTAAGTTGTGTAGACTATATACATTGCAGGGTCCTCATTCCAAAAATTTATCTTCTACGAATGAGTGAAAATATTTTATCTCATGCAATAAACATGGGTCTTTATTTTTTGTGCTAGCTATAACCTTTGTAAAATAATGTTGGGTTGAACTTTTATCTCCCCCCCCCGCCCTAAACTCCCAAAATTGCACCACGTGTTTGGTCTTATTCACTTTAAATGTTTTGTGGAGAAAATCACTATCAAGGAAGCCTCAAAGATCTTCTTTTTTCCTGTGAATCCCCAAAATAATGACATGTGTCTCGATGTTGTGTGAAAGAAATGACAGATTTCTCTTCATGGAAAGGATTTCAAATCTCTGCCATTATCGTCAATCTTTGGTAATTAATGATCTATATTAAAAAATGAAAAACAATTACTATTGGTCGTGTGTTCAAGCATGTGAGAACATTGATGTCCAACTTGATTTGTATCTACCAAATTCTAGGGAGTTTTGGCTTAATTACATCAATTCTCACCATTCAAAGCACAAAGAGAAGATACTAGAGCGAAATTGTTTTAGAATTCCAAGAGAACAATGATTTTCATAATGATTTTAGGGCTTTGAGCAAGTGATAAACAAGTAAATTCGATTAAATTTGTAATTTTTGGCATAGGGGAGTGTTTTTATTTGGTTTCACGAATTCAAAAGGCAACTTAGGGCTTTGAAAGGGAAGGCATCATGTAAAATTTTCATAAATTTGAAGTAAAATTGTAAATCCCTAGTTTTATGAGCATTAAAACCCTATAAGGAAAATTATGGCTAGAACGTCAAGGGGTATAAAGAGGGGGTTAGATGATGATATAATGGCTCAATTTCCAAGGTTGGAAAAAAAATATAGAATGGTGCATGGGTCTAGAATTTCAACAAATAGGGATTTTGATCAAAATGAGAATTATATAGACCTTATAATTTTGGTTCAAGGATATGCCCTATTCAAGAATTCTTTCAAAAAATCCCTAATAGATAAACCTATTTGCAACATATGGAGATTAGGGTTGGGAAGGTTGGTGGTGACCAATGTATTCATCAACAATGACCTAATTAGGGGAATTATACATGCCTACAACCCTAAAACGAGGGAATTTTTCACGAAGGTGGAAATTTTTTAATGCACCTAGACATAAGGTATATATTCAAGGTTTTTAATTTAAACCCTAATGCTCAATTACCTAGACTTGGGAGCCATAACCAAATAATATCAAAGGCACAAGGATAGTTATAGGGTAAATTGGTTGTCATGCTTCAGGCCTAGAGGGCCTAATAGATAATTACAAAGGTTTGCTAGTGGAGAGTTGGAACCATTCAATTTTGATAGTTTTGAATATTACTTTGTGAAGACACACTTCTCACTATGTCTTTTGGTCCTGTTGTCACCTAGAAATGCACCCTATGAAAATTTGTAAAGACTAAGCTTTCTAGTGCAACATTGGATCATTTCAAGGCTGTGGGTCACCTATAACCGAAATGAACCTGCGGAGAAGGTCGGCTTCCTTTGGTGTCACCTAAACTATTGATTCTTTTAAAGGAAAAGGATAAGAAGTACATAAATTGAAACTAAACTAAGGTGATGCACCGAAATGACAGGAACAATGAAATACTCAATTTACACTTGAATACTGATGATAAACATAAGATTACACATCAAATTCTGCAAGCCTTGCACTAACATTTCACAAACAGGTTCGATTCACACACTTTTTCAGGAGAGGAAAGAAATATTTTCACAGATCAAAATCCATGCGTGACTAAGTGAACACAATTTGTAATTTGTATAATGATACTTTTGCAAAGAAAGGCATTAAACACAAGATAAAGTTATGAAGGAATGAAAGAAATTCACAAAAATAACCTTATCATGAACCTGAAATGCACAACACTTTGCATGAACAAGATGGAAATCTGAATATCAACAGTGATCAAGGTAAGCTTTATATAACATGTTCCAAGTTGAATTACAGAATCCTGCTAGTCTGAGAGAGGACTGCAAAAGGGTCACAGACTTTAGAAGAGCATACATCCGAACTCCTTTACAAGAAGGCAAAAAATGCCTTATATACAGACTATATGTTGGCCCCTCTTAGGGTTTACAAAAAATATCCGAGCTCAAAAAGATCTATCCTTAGATCTTTTCAAGTAGTTAATGCTGCACCCTGCGTGTCTATGACGGTAAAGAGTCATCCCTGAGGGAACCTTCTTCAGATATTTCACAACTACTGCATTCATTCAGATCCATCGTGTCCCATTTGAGCTACTTCGGCTGAACGCCTTGATGCCTTAAGCTCACTACCTATTCGCGTGGCATTCAACCAGAGTTGACATTCCCCATTCTGGCACGGCTCACCTCAGCTCCCCTGGTTGGTTGAGTGTTTTCCACGCGGGCTCTGCAGCTGGTCAAAAGTCTTATGAAAAGAATCGCATCTCGGCGAGACACTAAAAATTTCTCACCGATGCGATTATGTCATCCCGAAATTATTGGCACAGCATGGATATATCGATGAGAATCTTTATCGAGCTTCAGAACTCATACCAAAGTTTCCTTAGTGGTTCACCAGGACAATCGCTCATTGGTAAGAAATCATACCGAGTGTACAGCCTCCTCCCGAAGTCTCTTCGATCTTGATATTACAAACCATATCAGCTAGAGTCTGTCGATGTCACCCCGACGCATTTTTCCCCACCAAGCTCAGCTTTCCTTTTGCCAAGAGATCACCGAGTTGAGGAGACACCATAGCGAGGATCAAATGTTGTACTGGTACCCGCTTCTATCGCTAAGACCACATGATGTCGGTAAGACATCCTGCCGAAGGCACCTTCCTACGCCGAACAATCAATCCTTCGCCAAGTCGTTCACTTATCGGCAAGACATCATGAGTCGGGGAGACTTCTCTCTGACTTGGAAAGCTATACCGAAGGCCTCCTTGTTGGTGAGACTTTAACGGTTTGCTGAGACCCTTTTTCGAATTCCTTTTGTCTGCCCGAAAAGCCATCCTTGTGTTTCGGCAAGAGTCTTGCTGAACTGATTTTGTCTTGGTGAGGGCCCATCTTAGTATCGGCAAGAGTCTTGGCGAAGGAAAATACACACATCAAGACCCCCCCCGTTCTATCGGTGAGATATTATGCCTTCACCAAGACATCACGGTGGTCGGCAAGACCTCATGGCGATATCTTCATCTTTTAACGAAGGCACTCTTTTTCAATGCGACTCTACAAAACTGACGGGGGTGGGACCAAGATGAAACCGGAACTAGGACCAGGGGAGAAAGGAAGCAGGAGAAAAGATAGATGAATCCCGGCGGAACTTGGATTGGGACCAAAATGGGGGAAAAACAAAGGAAAAAACGGAACCGGAATCGGAACTAAATCCGGACCTGAAACTTTCATAAAGTTTTAAGTTCTGATTTCGTTCCGAACCCACTTCCGCCAAAAATCAAAAGATGAAGGAAAAGAGGAGGAAAGACAAAAAGGGAAAAGCATCCCTCCGACAAAATACAAGGAAGGAAGAAAAAGGGCCGATGGAAGCGGGATCGAAACTGGGATGGAAATAGGAACCCAAAGACGAACAAGGCAAAGCTAAAAGGCGGAACCGAAACTGGAACTGGAACCAAATCTGGACCTGGAACTTTCATCAAGTTTCAAGTTCAGATTTCATTTCGAACCCACTTCCAGTGACATACGAGGGAAGAAGGGAGGAAAAGAAAAACATAAGGGGAAACCAAGGAGGAAACATCCCCCGAGCACATGCCACGAAGAAGAAAGAAAAAAAAGCGAGACCGGGATCGGAATCGGAATGGAAGAAGGAACCGAAACTTTGGAAAAGTTCAAAGTTTAGATTCCGACCCAGTCCCGAGCCCGGGCCCGACAAAAGAAAGAAAACACAAAACAAGAGACAAAGGCGGGATCAGAGCTAAAACCGATCCCGGACTACACACAGCGGGGGCGGGGGCGGGAACAAACTTGAAACTGAAACTTTCATCAAGTTTCAAGTTCGGATTCGGACCCGAACCCGCCTCTGACAGAAACAAAGGAAAAAGGGACATGAGGAAAACAAAATAGAAAAGGGGGCAAAACAAAAAGAATGAAAAACCCACCCGAAACTGAAGACCTGCACGCTGGGCTCAACCCTCTTGGGAGCCACATTTAATCCACGTGCTGAATTCATTTTATAACATTTTCCCCTGCATCTGCACAAGAAGCAAACAAGTTAGAAAAAGTGATCCTGATGCAAGGGTTCCTTTATTTGGTCTTTGAGAACCCCTGAAAACATGGGTTACCCTACCTGATTGAGCCCATAGGAAAAAAATGGGTAATATTTATGGCGACCTTTGTTGGATGTTTGCCTGCTAAACATGAAGACCAGTAGCCTAGGCCTATCCATTGGGCATGGAGTCATGGAAAAACAAAGGAACAGACCTGGAGCAGCCCTACTCGGTTGTAACTCATTTGAGACTCATAGGACATAGCAGGCCGCCCAAAATGGCAAGAAAGGGAAAATGGAAAAGAAAAGAATTTATTGTGCTGAAACAACACTTATGGAAAGCATAAAGTCTAAACTATCATGTACAATAGATAGACTTGTCATATTTGAAAATAGGGCTTAAGGTGTATCCCATTGACTAGGATAGGGAGAGCTTCCCCTTCTGTCGTAACCAGCTGGTAAGCATTGTGCTCCTTGCAATCTCTGATAATGAATGGGCCTGTCCACATGTTGTCAAACTTGGTGTGATGGCCTAGCCTGCTTTTCAGAATATCCCATTTGAGCACTAGATATCCCACCTTAAAAAATTTCCTGTAGCCTTCTTGTCAAAAGTCTTCTTTTTCTGGAGTTGATGATCCTCCAAAGTTTTCATTGCTCTGTCCCTTGATTCTTCAAGCTCCATGAGCTCTACGTGCCTTACAGACATTGGGTCCTATCCCTCCAGCATCTCGAACTGGTGAACAATGTCTAGAGCTGGAAGCTCCACATATAGGGGCAATCTTGCCTCTTTGCCATAGACCAAAATATATGGTGAATTGCTAATAGATCTCTTAGGGGTCACTATGTCTGCCAAAGTGCATTCTTTAAACTGATGTGCCAGGTCCTTTGATTATCCTCTATGGTTGTTTTAATGATCCTGATGAGATTCTTATTTGTACTTTCAGCTAAACCATTACTCTGGGGGTAATAATTTGAGGATGTATTCAAGTAAATGCCATGTTTAACAACCCAATCAGTTACTCTTAGACCCGTGAATGCAAGAGCATTGTCAGATATGATGGAATCAGGAACTCCAAATCTGGTGACTATATCTTCATAGAAGCTCAAAACTGAAGACTCCTTTGCTTCTTTCAAAGCCACTGCTTTTGTCCACCTCGTGAAATAGTCTATAGCTATGAGCACCCACTTGTGACCAGTACTGGAAGGTGGATTTATTGGTCCAATGAAATCAATGCCCCATCTCATGAAGGGCTGCTCCACTTGAATTGGATGCAGGGGCATAGCAGGCAGCTTCTCCTTTCCTGAAAACAGAGCACATTTGATGCACTTTCTTGACCAGGAATATGCATCCTTGAACAAGTCGGGCCAGTAGTAACCAGCTCTCATGATTTTCCAGGCAGTAGTCCTTGGGGAAAAGTGACCTCCTGCAGCCCCATTATGAAACTCATGAAGTACTTTTTCAATCTGAGCACTGTGAATGCACCTTAATAAGACACCATTAAGATCCTTTTTTAAAAGAACATTGTTTATCAGCACATATGGTATGGACTGCAATCTGAAGTATCTTTTTTTGGCTCTGTCTAAACCATATGGACACTCACCAATCTATAAGAAATGGGTCATATCTTGAACCCAATTGGTTGTTCCCATAGGCATATCATCTTGAGCATTCTTAAACTCATTTTTATTAGCAAGGATAACATCTCTTTCTAGTTCACTTTTACTGCTTGACCCTGTAGCAAGCTGCTCACAAAGACCCTTACCCCTAACTAGTTTGGTGATCTTAATATCTACATCATACTCCATGACCCTGGTGATCCACCCTATTCTTTTTTCATTCAGATCTTTATTCAACAAAAATTCCTTTACGCTTGAGTGTGCCACCATGACATGAATTTTATTATGAGAGATCAAAGGCTTGAATTTCTTTAGGCTTCTGTGTCACAGCAAGGACATGCCTCTCTACAAAGGAGTATTTCTATTCATAATCAACCAAACCTTGACTGAAAAAGGCTATTGGCTGTTCTAAATTCTCTTCATTTTTTTGAACCAATATTGCAGAAATGTTACTTGTGCTACCATAGGCATACAGGTAAATTTTTTTAGAGAAATTGGGATTTACCAGCGTAGGAACTGCTACTAAGGCTTCCTTGACCTTTTCGAAACTATTCTTAGCATCTTTTGTCCAACTGAAAACTGCATTTTCTTTGACATAGCTGTTAGAGGTTGTAACAGGTTTGCGACATCAGGAATGAATCTTCTTAGAAAGTTGATCTGACGTAGAAATCTCTGTAGACCCTTCTTGTGATTAAGCATCGGCAACTCAAGTATGGCTTTGACTCTCTCAAGATCAATAGTAATTCCTTGCTTTGACACTATGTGTCCTAATAATTTCCCTTCATGAACAACAAATATACTCTTCTTTGGATTGAGAGAGATCCCAAACTCTCTGCATTTTTCAAAAACCTGCCTAATATGTGACACATGTTCATCAGCATTCTTGGAATAAACTGTAATATCATCTAGGTAAATCAGTATGATCTTGTTGATCAAACTTTGAAATGCCATGTCCATGGCCCTCTGAAACATGGCACCGACATTAGATAGACCAAAAGGAATTCTTTTGTACGCCATGGTGCCCCACTTAGTTGTAAAAGTAGTTTTGAACTGATCCTCTTCTTTAACCAGCACTTGATTATAGCCCGAAAAACCATCCAATAAGGAAAATCTTTCAGAGCCAACAACTTCTTGTAGAATTTGTTCCATAGAGGGCAACGAGTAGTGGTCTTTCAAAGATGCTCAATTAAGATCCCTAAAGTCTACACAAAGTCTTATTTCTCCACCTTTCTTCCTAACCGGAACAAGATTAGAAACCCAAGAGGTGTGTTTGATAGGAAAGACAATACCCCCCTCAACTAGTTTAGTCAGCTCTTTAATCATTAAGGGCTCAAGCTTGGGATTCAAGGGCCTTTGTTTTTGCCTTACTGGCTTGGCATTAGGTTCTAATTCAATTGTATGCTAAGCAATATGGGGATTAAATCCTTTCAAATTTGAATATTCCCAAGCAAAGACATCATGAAATTCTTGGCACAAAGAAACAAAAGCTTGTCTATCTTCAAGTGAACAAAGTTTTCCTATCTTAAGAAGTTTACCTTTGAAAATATCCAGCTCTTCATAGTGTTCTTCTTTGATTTGCAAGCCAGCTCTACCCTTTTTGAGTTGATCATCAGTATTGAAAATCGACTCTAAGGTAAGCAGGCCTTTGGGCAATTTGTTTGTCTTTAGCTGTATGACCTGATCACCATACTGCTGCTTGAGTTTTGCTTGATTCACCATGGAGAACTGATCTTCCTCAAGCAAGAAGGAAAGGATCTACTCATCACTGTCAAATACTTGCCAGTGAATGTTGTTGTCAGGAATTGAGGGTCTGACTATAACCTTCACATACTGCTGCACCTTCTCTTTTCTGATGTCATTTGGAATATCAAACTGTGCTCCAATGGTTGCAAGCATGTTAGCGTGCTTGTTCTGATTTCTTGGGATAGACACTAAGTTAAAGGCATCAAAATCTTCGAGCATGTTCCACACTCTGTTTCTATAAGACTTTAATGTGTCATTTTTAGCAACATTTTGGCCCCTTACTTGATTAACAATTAATTTGCTGTCCCCATGGACTTTCAAGCTGGTTATCCCTCTCTTCCTTGCCGGCTCTAGACCTTGAACAAGGCCTTCATACTCAGCAGTGTTATTGGAGCATGCGAAAGCAAAATGGAATGCAGAGTAGTACCTATCACCTTGTGGAGAAATTAACATTGCACCTCCTCTTGCCCCATTCTTACTTCTGGAACCATCGAAGAACATTTCCCAAAGGCCACTTAGTGGTGGCAACAACTGGTCTGCATCTTTCTCCAAGTTTGGAATCTCTGTGTCAAGCTCATGCAATATATAATTGCCTATACCAACATCCTAGATAAGCTCATTTGGATTATCTGATACATTCTCAACTGCCCATTCATGCAGCAGCACGTTAGGAACAACTTCTGATTGGAGCTCTTGAGCAATAGCTAGTTCATTGTCAGTAAAAGCAACACAATTTGCATTTGTGGCAGAAGGAGCAACATTGATGGGACTTGGGTTATATGGCTCAATGTGGTCTTTGGCCAACCTTTCAGATTTAATGGTAACCTTGGTTCCATATCTTGTTCTAAATAGCATATGTGACCAATCAGCTGACACATAACCACCTATTTTGGTCGTAAAGTCTCTAGATAAACACAAGGAAAAGAAAGGTGGAAGGTCTAGGACACATACGTCTTGAGGGACTAAAAAATTTGGACAAGCATGGAGGGTGAGATTTAAATCTTTGATAATACCCAAAGTATTAACTGAAGTACCATCCAATTGAATCACTCCCTTCTCTAAAGGCTGGTATTTTAGTCCAAGTTTGTTAGCAATCTATTTTGGCATGACGGAGCTGTTAACTTCACTATCTACCATACAGTTATGGACTAATTTATCACCAATGACCACTGACACGTAGAAAGGAGATGGTTTAACTCTTTTTTCATTCTCTATGCAAGGTTGCTGATCATTTCCCTGAGAATCATTCATTAACACGGCTCTAACCTGACCTATTGGGGACTCAGATTCATCAGACATTTTCAAACTTGATAGGGTTGATTGTAACATATCCTTTTGACCGGGGATGACTAAAGAATCCCACATAGACATGGTTGCATTTGTCCTTTTCATACTATCAAGAATGTTAAAAGGTACAATTGGATTTTTATTGTGTACCTTTACGCCAGTATGATCAGCTTATAAGCGTGGTTGCTCCTTGTCTGGGAGTTGTTGATCTCTTTGCCAACCACTAGTCACTCGAGAGGTAGATGGTTCCACAGCTGTCGCCCTTCCTCTATCAACTACTTGGTCAAGCTCAAATGCTCTCTTCTTTGCCCTGGTGTTAGCTGCAACTGGAGAGCTACCCTCATTCAACCCGCAGAATTCTTGACCTTGCCAATTAAGCAAGGTTGTATCATTGCTGAATTGGTCCTGATGTTGTGAAGATGCATCATTGCATGCACTTTGTTGCAAACCTGAAGCATTTTGTACCATCACTGCTTGATTGATGAGTCCATTTGAACAAGTGGCTTGATTATGAGGTTGGTTACAAGAGTAGCACCACTCATAATCAACTACTAAGTTGTTTTGAGTGGGAACCAGGTCCCTTACTGCACTAACAGGTGCTGGAGCATAGGCCTGAAAAGGCCTTGTGTTCACACTCTGTCTTGGGCCCTGATAATTGCCCTAATACTGCTGTCTATTCCCTTGGAATTGCTGATGTTGACCTTGAAAAGGCTGACTTGAGGCTTGATTTTGGGGTTGATACTGGAATAGGTCTGTTGCTTTTCCAAGTTCACCAACTTGTTATCAAAAATTTGTAAAAGACTTTTGATCTCTTGTAATTCATTTGATGAGCTTGAGGCAACACTTTCTTGCTTGTCAATGGTTGGAACGACAGCTGGTAGCGTTGGTACAGCTGGTAGAGGTGTGAAAGGAGGTATTTACAAAGGGATGTTTGCATGAATTTCTGGAAATATTGGCATTGGTGGCCTGGGAGAAAGCTTACCAGCTTGTATTAAGCTATTTTCAGCTCTAATAGCTATTTCAAAGGCATTTGGTAGAGACACTCCTCCCATTGACTGTATCATGACAGCTATATCACTGTTCAGAGCTCTCAAAAATTATAGGAATGCATACTCTAGAGGTGGCCTCACCGTTGCAGGGATTCTATCCCAAGTTCTTTGAAATCTGAAGTTGAAGTCACTCATCTGCTCTTGCGGAGCCCTCTTAATTGTAGTCAGTTACTCCAATAGAGACAAGTTGTCAGATCTGTCTTGGAATTGCTTATGCAATTTTTCTCCAAAATTGTCCCATGTTGCAATTGAAGTAACCGGTAGGCTCCTGTACCACTACACAACTCTTCCTTTAAGTGAAGCAACTAGAAATCTCACTGCGACATCCTCTTATGTTATGTGGTGGACTCTGCATAATGAAGCCACATCTCTCATATGTTCAATGGGAGTGGTTTGATCTTCTCCCGTAAAAGTTGGCAGACCCTTCAAGGCTGCCATTGGGATATCATTGTGTTGTGCCAAGTTCAAAGGACTCCCTCCGTTGAAAGCAACAAAGGGTTGATTCCTTAGAGCGGCCATTGGAGGTATCTGAAGTAGATTTACTTGTATAGCAAAATGGGATCCCACTGATGGAGGAGTAGACTGAGTTCTTCTGGAATAGATGATTGTTGTTCCTCTTTTTTCTATTGCTCTACCTTTCCTTCTTGGTGGTGACAGCTGCAAATATTCAAAGGGCCCTGAGTTGCCTCTCGTTTGAACTTTTTTCATAAACTGAAGAAGGCGTGGATTTTTGGAGTTCTTCCTCTTTGTGGAGTCGCCAGGTATGCAAAAAGGCTTGTATAAAGTCTTATCATTCACTAGTCACATACCAAACCAGTAGTTAAAACAAATTTTTGTCCCACCAGGCGTGCCAGAAACTGTTGTCACCTAGAAATGCACCCTATGCAAAGTTGTAAAGACTGAGCTTTCTAGTGCAACATTGGATCATTTCAAGGCTGTGGGTCACCTATAACCGAAATGAACCTCTAGAGAAGGTCGGCTTCCTTTGGTGTCACCTAAACTATTGATTCTTTTAAAGGAAAAGGATAAGAAGTACATAAATTGAAACTAAACTAAGGTGATGCACCGAAATGATAGGAACAATGAAATACTCAATTTACACTTGAATACTGATGATAAACATAAGATTACACATCAAATTATGAAAGCCTTGCACTAACATTTCACAAACAAGTTCGATTCACACACTTTTTCAGGAGAGGAAAGAAAGATTTTCACATATCAGAATCCATGCGTGACTAAGTGAACACAATTTGTAATTTGTATAATGATACTTTTGCAAAGAAAGGCATTAAACACAAGATAAAGCTATGAAGGAATGAAAGAAATTCACAAAAATAACCTTATCATGAACCTGAAATGCACAACACTTTGCATGAACAAGATGGAAATCTGAATATCAACAGTGATCAAGGTAAGCTTTATATAACATGTTCCAAGTTGAATTACAAAATCCTGCTAGTCTGAGAGAGGACTGCAAAAGGGTCACAGACTTTAGAAGAGCATACATCTGAACTCCTTTACAAGAAGGAAAAAAATGCCTTATATACAGACTGTATGTCGGCCCCTCTTAGGGTTTACAAAAAATATTCGAGCTCAAAAAGATCTATCCTCAAATCTTTCCAAGTAGTTAATGCTGCACCCTACATGTCCATGACAGTAAAGAGTCATCCCCGAGGTAACCTTCTTCAGATATTTCACAACTATTGCATTCATTGAGATCCATCATGTCCCGTTTGAGCTACTTCGGCTGAACGCCTTGAATGCCCTGAGCTCACTACCTATTCGCGTGGAATTCAACCAGAGTTGACATTCCCCATTCTACCACGGCTAACCTCAGCTCCCCCTAGTAGGTCGAGTGTTTTCCATGCGGGCTCTGCAGCTAGTCAAAAGTCTTATGAAAAGAATCGCATCTCGACGAGACACTAAAAATTTCTCACCGATGTTTTTCCAAGACAATTGCTCGTCGGTAAGACATCATACCGAGTGTACAGCCTCCTCCCGAAGTCTCTTAGATCTTGATATTACAAACCATATCGGCCAGAGTTTGTCGATGTCACCCCGACGCATTTTGCCCCACCGAGCTCCGCTTTCCTTTCGCCAAGAGATCACCGAGTCAGGGAGACACCATAGCGAGGATCAAATGTTGTACTGGTACCCGCTTCTATCGCTGAGACCACATGATGTCGGTAAGACATCCTGCTGAAGGCACCTTCCTACGCCGAAGAATCTATCCTCCGCCAAAGAATCCATCCTCCGCCAAAGAATCCATCCTCCGCCAAGTCGTTCACTTATCGGAAAGACATCATGAGTGAGGGATACTTCTCTCCAACTTGGAAAGTTGTACCGAAGGCCTCCTTGTCGGTGAGACTTTAACGGGTCGCTGAGACCCTTTGTCAAATTCCTTTTGTCTGCCCGAAAAGCCATCCTTGTGTTTCGGCAAGAGTCTTGCCAAACTGATTTTGTCTTGGTGAGGGCCCATCTTAGTATCAGCAAGAGACTTTCCGAAGGAAAATGCACACATCAAGACCCCCGCCCCATTCTATCGGTGAGATATTATGCCTTCGCCAAGACATCACGGCAGTCGACAAGACCTCATGGCGATATCTTCATCTTCTGACGAAGGCATTCTTTTTCACTGCGACTCTTCAAACCTGGCAGGGGCGGGACCAAGACGAAACCAGAACTGGGACCAGGGGAGAAAGGAAGCGGGAGCAAAGATAGATGAATCCCAACGGAACCGAGATTGGGACCAAAACGGGGGAAAAACAAAGGAAAAAATGGAACTGGAACCAAAACTAAATCCGGACCTGAAACTTTCATCAAGTTTCAAGTTCTGATTTCGTTCCGAACCTGCTTCTGCCAAAACTCAAAAGACGAAGGAAAAGAGGAGGAAAGACAAAAAGGGAAAAGCATCCCTCTGACAAAATACAAGGAAGGAAGAAAAAGGGCCGACGGAAGCGAGATCAGAACTGGGATGGAAATAGGAACCCAAAGACGAACAAGGCAAAGTTAAAAGGCGAAACCAGAATTGGAACCAAATCCGGACCTGGAACTTTCATCAAGTTTCAAGTTCGGATTATGTTTTGAACTCGCTTCCAGCGACATATGAGGGAAGAAGGGAGGAAAAGAAAAACATAAGGGGAAACTAAGGAGGAAACATCCCTCGAGCACAGGCCACGAAGAAGAAAGAAAAACAAGTGGGACCGAGATCAGAACCGGAACAGAAGAAGGAACCGAAACTTTGGAAAAGTTCAAAGTTCGGATTCCAACCCGGTCCTGGGCCCAGGCCCGACAAAAGAAAGAAAACACAAAATAGGAGACAAAGGCGGGATCAGAACTAAAACTAATCCCGGACTACACACAACGGGGGCAGGGGTGGGAACAAACCCGAAACTGAAACTTTCATCAAGTTTCAAGTTCAGATTCGGACCCGAACCCGCCTCTGATAGAAACAAAGGAAAAAGAGACATGAGGAAAACAAAACGGAAAAGGGGGCAAAACAAAAAGAATGAAAAACCCACCTGAAATCGAAGACTTGCACGCTGGGATCAACCCTCTTGGGAGCCACATTTAATCCATGTGCCGAATTCATTTTATAACATTTTCCCCTGCATCTGCACAAGAAGCAAACAAGTTAGAAAAAGTGATCCTAATGCAAGGGTTCCTTTATTTGGTCTTCGAGAACCCCTGAAAACATGGGTTACCCTGCCTAATTGAGCCCATAGGCAAAAAATGGGTAACAGGTCCTGTACAACAGGATTCAAATGCCAATAAATCTAATGGTATTAGTTATTGATGTTCAAAGAAGAGATGTAAATAAGCCCTATGACTATGTTGGCTACATTGCAAAAGAAACCCACAAGGCCTTGAGCTCAATCAAGAAGGATAGCAACATAGTGCACTTTAAATGGTATTCTCTCTTATGTCACATCATTTTGTTCAATAGGGTGGACATCTAGTCCCCACATATGCAAATTTGGGCTTTGGATGAGAATGAAAGAATTCTACTAGTCCAAGAATGGACTTATATATGGGACAAGGATTGTGAGAAGTCCAACTATTCAATTTTTGAAGAGATTTTTGTCAGAAAGCTCTTAGGAACTTTGGTTAGCTTATGTATTGGAGGTTGTAAAAAGAGGTAAGAAGGTTTTTAAAACCAAGGGACCTTACCTAAGAAGCAGGGATCAAGCACAACTAGGGTGATTAGCTTTCTATAATGATGCAAATGTAATCAAAATATATGGATCCCCAATTGCACCTCATGTGCTTCCAAGGAATGTGCTAGACTAAATTGCCTATTTGAAAATCATATGACAATTAAATGAGTCTGATAAGAATCATTTTAGGAACAACAAAAAACATGTCATTCTCCCTTCTATAGTTGTATTTTCATATTTTCAAGTTACATTAAGGGAAGGCTTGGAGTTTTTGTTGAGAAATTTGTTTCCTTACAGGATGAGGGTGGAAAAGATTAGGAGGTGTGACCTAGAGCATTTCATAAATGATTAGAGAATTATATTCAAAGTGGCACCATTATTTCATGAGCATGATAGTGTTGAAGATAATCACAAACTACTCCACAAAAAAGGAGGTTGCAAAGAGAAGTTCACTATAGGTTAGGGTCCAGGTTGATAAGAAGAAGAGAAAGTAGGTTGATCCATAATTTGAAGTATCATACTCACACATCAAGGATCCCATAGTGAGAATAATGACAATGTTGGATAATCCTAGCACTTTGCTTGCAAATGTGCCTACAACCCCAACAAATGCTCTTGGTCCTTCCACTCTTCAAGGGGTTATACCATAAATTCCTCAACATATTACCCCTTAGCAATAAATAGATCCCTCATTTAGACCTTTGATTGATTATCCATAGGGTCAAATGAAATTTTTGATGATATATAGTACAAGTGATGCATCCCCCATCTAGGGTTAAAATTGATAGACCCACTGATGATAGGTTACTCGTTAATTTTAAGATAGGTGTGAAGGTTGTGGATGACATTAAAGCTCAAGCTTGCATAAAATTCATGCAAGATGACCAATTCATCACCACCAAATACTTTTATGGACTTTGTCCTTAAAAATTAAGGTGAAGAACTGCATCAAAAGGTCCAGGACAAAAGCCTCACAAAGGAGAAGAAAGAGATAATTGAATAATTTTGGACAAAGGTCAACACAAAAATGCAGTCTATGAATCCTCAAAGGGGCTGAGAATTGGTGAGAAGTGTTGGATGCCATCTCTTACCAAGATGGGATATGTTTTGAATGCATTATCATTTATTGGGAAGGACTTTGTTTTTGTATGCACATTTTAAAAGTTAGAGCTTATTTTAATATTTTATCTTAGTAATTTTTGGATTTCCAATTTGGTATTTTTATCTTTTGTATTTGTTCATGCTTTCTATTATGATAAGTATTTGGTTTGTTTAATACAATTGTCAGAGTATGATATATGCCAAGCATAATTTTCTGTTAATAGGTTTGCCTCTACTTATAATATAACACCTGGAGCAACATTGCAATATTTTTCATAGAAGAAGAAAGATGGCAATGTCTAAGTAACCAGTGTAGGTTAATGGGTTGCTTGCAAAAGTGAATTTCCTTAGCCTACTAGGAGTGCAAAAAGGAACTCTAAAAACATAAGACAACTAAAACAATATGTATTTCATGGTTGCAAGTTAGTATGTCGATTAAATAGTGGTAATTTGGTTGTATAGATTCCTATCAATGAATTTGGACATTAAAATTGGTCATAATTGCAAGAATAAGAAAAAAGGTATCACATTGAAGCATCAAATATTACATAAAAATGAATAAGTAATGCAAGTATTTTTAGATTATGCATGAAGTAGAAAGATTGTATCAAACATCAAATTTCATGTTTATAACCAATTGTATATAAATTGCATATTTACCATCATTAATGCATGAGAGATTAGGAACTAGGAAAGATCCTTAACATGTAAGAAAGGAATTAGTGAATTCCTTATATTAGAGAGAAGATATTAAAATTCTATTTGTATGATAGTGCTAGTCACATGAAAGGAAATGAAATGCAAGATAATATTAAACTTTCTTGTCAAAAGGTATTAATGCATGTCTAGAGGAATTGCTTGTTGCATATGCATGTTTACATTTTAATGCATGGAAGATTTGAACTTTATAAAAGATGTGAATTTATTCATTGGCATGTATGGATGCAAATGATTAGTTATTCACTATGATCCTTGTATTCTTGAGTGTTTCTCATTGTGATCATTATGCCTATTGTTGTCTTCTATGAGCGTTTCCTTTCTATGATTATCTTGTATGCTATTGTATTTATTGAGTGTTTTGAGGAAAGTTACCTTCCTAGACGGGTGTCGACTATGGATATCGGAGAGCATAGACTGCTTTTTCCAATTCTACCATTATTTAGCTATATACGACTGTATGCTTGGCCAAGAAAATGTAGACCACTGAAATAGATGGATTTATTTTATATTATTTCTCTTTACCATATCCTAGTATTGATCATAGCATGTTTTAGAGTGTTAGAAATGCATGTAGATATACTAGGCATGCACTAGATTCTATCATGTACATCAAATTCTTTTTGCTAAGTATCTCATGCAGAGTTGGTGGTTCTTCATGTTAGGAATAACTCTCTAGGGAACCGTAAGCTTCGTGGTTGGGCGAAAAAAAGTTCCTGGACCATGTTCTCGTATCCTAATTTTTAGATGACCAATAGAGGGTCGACGATAGACAAACTTATTTATTTGCATCTCCACATTTATATTGACTTGTATGGCATGTACTTCTAGTTGTACATCTTTTGTGGATGATTTCAATATTTATGTATAATTTTTGTACTTTCATTTTATCATCTTGACTTGATGATGTTGGTTTGCCTAAGTCAATCTTTGTAATTATGTCCTATGTAAGAATGTAAAGTCAACTGATGAGTTGACATGTAATTAGGTATTTCTCTTGAATTATTGTAAAAAAAAATATTTCTTGCCAAATTATGGTTATTTATAATTACTTGAGATCCGTTCATTACTAAACACCTTTAAAAAAGGGCAACCATGTGTTAGAGACCTTTGGTATTCAACTTGATTTTAGTGGAAATCTTGGTGTCATAAGAGTTCAACCATAACATTTGTGATAGAATTGTTATTTATGAGATCCAAGGACTATTTCTTTTTTCTCTTACACTTAAGCTATCAAAATTTTGTCATTGTAAGTCCCTTAAAGATTTGCACTAGCTTAAGCTAATAGTATTGTTATCTACTGAAATTGCACCCTAGCTAAGCTACAAGATTTAACAAGATAAGCTGCATGACTTAGCTTTCCAGAGAAAACATGGGAATACCTCTAAAGCTATGGGTTACTTGTAGGTAGAGGTCAACCTCTGAAGAAGGCTGACTTTCCTATCGATTATCACCTAACTAATGATTCTTGAGGGGGAAAGGGAGAAAGATTGCATAAAATGAAAACTACCTCCTAAGGTGATACACTAGAATATTACTTAGACTTGAAAACTTAGATTTCATACACTTGTATACAATGACTGGAAAAACAAATTGCACAACCTATTTATGTTTTCTTTGCATAAGTGTTTTATAAAAAGGCCTTACTGCTTGAGCTCTTAGGAGGAAAATGATTCATCAATAAAAGCAACTTGCAATCTTCACACAAATTATAACTTGCAACATCACACTTCTCTGCAAAAAAGTGCTAAATCCATGAGACAAAGTTAAGGGAAATGAATAAAATCTCACAATAACTTAATTAATCATGTGGAAATACACAATATTGCAGTAACAAGAAGGAAAAAATACTCCATTCATTGATACCCAAGGTTTGCATTGTATTCCATGTCCAAATGAGTTACAAAACTCTGCAAAATTCTACCAAAGGACCCAAAAGTCACTAAGTGTAGAAATTCCAATCAAGAACTGCCTACAATGAAGTCACTCAAGTGACTTAATTCATCAACTCCCAACAAAAAACCCATGAGAATAGGTTCTAGAATCATTTGGGGTTGGATGCTTGAAAAAATCCTAGAAAAAAGCATCCATATCCACTCCAAAAAGGCTCCAAAGGGGTGAAAAAGTCAAAAATGACCAAGTCCACCATAATGACAAGCTAAAATCACTCCAAGATGCTCTCCCAAGTCAATAAAAAGGAGAAATTGTCTCCTATATCCTTGCCTCATGTTTGTAAACTGATACCAACCTCCCTAGATGCTCTCAAAATCATTTGTCTTCTAATCAATGTAGAAAGTATTGCATTTAGCATATTTTTGCATTACATTTTATAATAGTATCTTGACTAAGTGATTTATAATGTATCACTTAATCAAAATACTTCACATTTAAGTAATAAATGCAAAAATTCAAAAAGGCTATGGCATGGTCAAAGACATAAATAAAACTTGAACATTTAAAATTTATTAAGGCATTAGATTATATGAAAAAGCTTGAAATAAAGGCAAAAAATCCTTCATGGTGTCAGCCACTTTAGGGTTTATGAACCCTAAAGAACACAACACTCACCTTCTTCACTTCACTTTTTTGAATTTCTGAACCTGGGGGAGCACCGCCAAGGGTTACTATGGAGCTTTGTGGAGGATCTCTTATTGCAGATTCTAGAAAAACAATGGCTTCCTCAACAGATTTAGAGTATTCTTAGACCAATTTCGACCTCCATTGCACTGTGTAAGTTTCTCTAAAGCTATTACATGACTCTTGTGTTGATTTTTGAAGATTAAAAGCTCGAACTTGAAGAAAAATGATAAAGATGTGTTGTTTCTTATTCATAAATAAAAATTCTCCATTCATGGTCACGGCCTCATGATCTTGTACAGGAATTAAAATCTGCACAAGGGGTTTTCTATTTCTTTTTATGGTAGAGGATTTGACCTATGTGTATTCTTCATGGCTCTGGCTTTGTAATTTTCTAAGTCTCTCTATCAAGGGCATGCTTGAGGGACCTAAATTTTCACACCTTCCTATGCCTTCCATTTATTTCTTCCACACAAATTAAAAGAAAATCTGTGCATCTGGGTATTTCCTTGCTTTTGCTATGTTGAAGAAACAGCTTTGGAAACCTCTTTCTAAGGGGATTCCTTACTTCCTAATGATATCGTTTCCAAAGGAGTGAAAGATAATTTTGTTGCAGACATTGCACTACCTTGGACATTGGATGATCATGCCATTCTATTCATAGGACTGCTTTTTCAAAGCAAAGGTAGTGCCTCTTAAAAGACTAACACTGTGCATTACTAACACTTAGGGATCACTTCCTTACCAAAAGCTTGCCACAATCATGCTCAAAAGTCTTCATGATACTTCTATAGGCACTAATGTTCCAGATTTTGATGTTTTTAGAACAATGTCGGCATTGCCTAATTTAGCCTGAGGTATACTATGAACACATGACCTTCTTCCTCTTCCTGAAAAAAAAATCAAATAGAGATTGGATTGCAATTAGCAGATATGGGAATGAAAGTTTATGCCTCCCTTATCTTCACAAACACAAATCATAGAGAAACAGACAATCTTAATTATGATTGTCATGAAGGAGTCATGAATAGATCATCTTCTATGTGACAAAGGATTGCTCTTTGTTTTAAACCAGCTCTTTGTCCTGATTTGCTCCCAGGTGATTGTGCCAAAATGTTGAAGCTACCGCTATGAACTATTATTGTCAACTAAAGGAATATCCTTTCAAAATTTTACCCAATCTTCCTTTAGCACTTCAATCAACATTTGACACTTCAATCTATATCTTGGCCATGACATAGGTCTAGCCACCTTGCTAGGGTAGTGTGTTCCTTTGAATCCACCACTTTCACAACTTCTATCCACTTAGTTTGAGAAACCTATCCATCCATTTATTGCATTGTACAGTAGTCTTCCTTGCTTTTGGAGATGACTATCCATTTGAAGACTGAGTATTATGACTTCCCTCTTTTCCATAAGTTTCTCCTTCTAATCTTGCATATGCCCCTTCTTGTATGGTCTCTACTACTATTTTCATGATCATTGCTCTTTTCTATGGTGTTTATGTAATCTGATATTTCCCCTTAAAACTGTGATCTCTTATAATGGATGTCTTCCATGATTTAAGCTTTCCTATGAGTATCAACTCTCATGAAACCTCTTTTATGGCATGACTGTAATTTCAAGGTTGAATATGTGGACTACACATTTATCATCAGACCTCTGCTATGAACTATGCTTTAAGACTATCTCTTTTGTTTAGTGTTCATAGCTTCTTCCATTTATGATTGTCATTCAACCTTTCATGGGACTTATCATCCCTTAACCTCTTCTCTACCATGTCCCAAGAACACTATCACTCTCTTTCCCTCAAGGTGATCAATGACAACTATTTATTCATAAATTAGGCAATTTCTCCTTTGTGAGACCCTTGTAGCACTGCCATGAATATTGCACAACTTCATTCATTGTAGATATGCTCTTGAATCTAAACTCTAATCATAGTGTGTGTGATTGTCGCTTACCTGAAAACTATCTTTTCTACCTCTCATAATATTTGACTATCTCTTGGAACACTATCATGTTTCCCATTCTCAACTATACCTTGATAATTTGTTTCAATACAATGAAATTGTATGTATCCTCCATTTTTTACTAGAGTAAGTATATGTCACTTATGACTGTGACTAAAAGATCATCATTATGAATAATATATGTTTTCTTGAGTAAATCATAAAGAAAATAATTACTCTCCATGTTCTATTAAAGCACAATAATAGCATGTTGGGCTCAACCCTTGTGGGAACCACATTTTAACCCACATGCTAAAATTTGAGACTAGAACAAAAAAAAAATGCACCTATATTTGTACATGAAGCAAACATATTAGAGAAATAAAATGCATATCTTGAATTTTTTTGATCACTTCAATGGCTTTCTGGGACATCCAAGATATGCATGCTTATTTAATGCAGATTGAGATCAGTATACATGTGCGTAGGTGTATGTTCATGTATAGTTGGAAAATTTTCATTGCTTAGAGCATTGTTCTAACACCATTGCTTATGTCACATGTAGGACTAGGAGCAGTATGGAGCTAAGAGGGACATATACAGCTCGGGATAGCATCAAGACAAGTTGGCACACCAGAACCAGTCATTCACAGGCAATGACTGTTTCCCTTCTTTATATGCACATTTATTTTACCTATTCATGTATATTCTTTTCTTTAATTTCATTGAATAAGTAAAGTCAATGTCTTAGCTTGTGTGAGATAATGTACACTTTTACATTCAATAAAGATTAATCTATTCAGAAAAGAAAGATTTGAATCCTTCTTATGTTAGATGCATATGTATTAATGCACTAATTTGTGATTGTAATCTTTTATGGATTATTTCATTTATGCATCTGAATGTAATGTAGGAAGGATAACTTAAAAAAAAATGTACCTCTCTTGATTTCTAAGCACAAAGCTCAGCCTAATTGAGCAAGTAGCAAAATTAGGTAACATTTTTGGAAACATATGTTGTATGTTTTCCTGCTTAACATGAATACCAATTGCCTAGGATTGTCCATTGGGCATGGAGTCATTTGGAAAACTCATAAACATACCTCATGGCTGTAACTCATTTGTAATTCATTGAAACAGATCAGGTCACTTGGAAACTTATTGAAAACAAGAAAACTATAGAAGGAAAACTATCTAATTGTGTTGGAACAACACTTAGGGAATTGAAACTTGCAGCTAAACCTACCCTACACTAACCAGTAAGAGACTAGTCAAACAAAACCATTTAAAAGATGACTAAAATAGCTACCTTTTCTTCTCAAAATATAATGACTGGCACGCTTAAGGATAACTGAGTAAAAGTGAGACACAAGAAAATGTTTAACAAGATGACGCACTACCTCTTGAAAGAGGTGAATAAGTTTACTTACCTTAGTAAATTGAACATACTCTTGTTTGGCTGCAAATGCATCCTTAATGTTATCTTCAACTATAGCTTCATGTATGAGTGCATGATTAATCATTGGTGTTGTATTGGACTCCATATACGCTAAGTATTTGATAGGGTAGTCTCTAGTAAGGGAAAAGCTTGAACTTTCCTTGCTGAACTCTTGCTCATGGACTGCCACTTTATCACTTTGTTGGCTGGAAAGGTCTAATCCATGTGGTTGACTTGGTGAAAATGTAGTAACCTCCTCAATATGCTCATGCTTTCCCAAATGAACATTCATTCCTTCAATGGAGAATAATCAAATGGCTTCCTCCAACACACTTTCAATAAAAATATCAGCCTCTGGCTCTTTTATACACCAGAAAGGAAGTTGCTTATAATTCTCATTATCACTCAAAGAAAGACATTCCAAATCATTATTTTCTTCTTCAATGAAAGAAGGAAAAAATTCAACTAGTGATGCAATCTCAAGCTCCTCTACACAACAAAATGGAAGCTCCTCCAACCAGTTATAACCTTATGAATTAGGCTCATGAGGCTCCTCCTGTTGTTTCAGCATTTGTTCTAGTTTATGAACCTGTTGTTCTAGTTCATCATGATTATCAACTACTTCTAGCTGGTTTTCCTCTTTGTCATCCAATGTTGAACAAAATTGTTCAATGATATATGTGCATACCTCCTTGTAAAGCTCAAGATTAGCATCCTCATTCATAATATGTTCGAAAACATCAAAGCTCTTACCCTGGAGAATAGTATCAGGTATAGTTTTAGGTTCTCATTCCTGAGTTAAGCCTCCATTATCTTGTTGATTATCATCAATGAGCAACCCACCAATGTCTTCTTGTTGTTCTGAAAGAGTTTCACCATCTTGGAGAGATTTTCTATGTTAATCTATACTCCTTCAAAGCCAGATGCAACATATTTGGAATTCTAGTCTCCTCCATGGTGAATGAACTATCTTGATTAGTCAGCTGCTCTTCTTCTTCTACAACACTCTATTTTTTTGAAACTCCCTTCAAGCTACCTCTTTCGAAACTCCTCTGTTAGCTAGTGTTGATAATCCAAGTAAGCTTGACTACTCTATACCGAGAAGACAACATCTTCATTTTCCCTTCCTTAGTAGCTATCTCCCATTTAAGGCCCTCTTCGAACTAGATTCTTTTATCCACTCTCTCTTGATCATAAAAGTAGGCTTGTTCAACCCTTTCTTGCTGCTGCATAATAGTTTTATTTTTATTTTTGATTTTTGATATCTACCAGCATTCTATTCATGTGACAGAACACCTTGCTTATATCATTAATCTTCATGTAGTCAAGGTTTATGCTCAGATCCCATAACATATAGTCAAATTGCTAGGTCATAACCAATACACATTGATAAGGGTGTTCTTGAGGCTGATTATGTGAATAGTCATACTAATTGGCATCAGTAACCTCCTCTCGAGACTAATTTTGATCATATATTGGTTGAAACAAAGGTTGAGCAGGAGTGGGAGGGCGAGAAACATGACGAAAATACTAGTAATTTGTTGTTATAGGGTCATTTGACATAAAAGCAACAGGTTGTTCTATATAATATGGCTGATGAGATGACATATTTGCATGACTCTCATGGAATGGAGGTGGAAAACCACTAAATTGTTGATAACTAGACATTGCAAGGTAAACATGAAGCATAGGCAAGCCTAGACAACACCTCATTTAGTTACAGGTACCTGGGCTACTGAAACCAACTAATATTAAAATGGAGTTGCCATGGTGTTATTTGCATTGCCTTCAAAGGCTGATGATACTGAGAAAACACCAAATCTCTTAGTATGCTAAATTTATCAATAATGCACTAGCTTTTTTGCTATTTCCCAAACTCAGAGTCGCCATGATATGTTGATGTTAACCTTTGAAAGGTCTAAAACTTACTGGATGCATATCAAAAACCAACAGTAATATGAACTTCTTTAAACTGTTTTAATTCGAACAGTCCCACCAGGCATGCCAAAAATTGTTATCTATTGAAATTGCACCCTTGCTAAGCTACAAGATTTAACAAGATAAGTTGCATGACTTATCTTTCCAGAGAAATCATGGGAAGACCTCTAAAGTTGTGGGTTACTTGTAGGCAGAGGTCAACCTCCAGAGATGGCGACCTTTCCTATCGGTTATCACCTAACTACTGATTCTTGAGGAGAAAAGGGAGAAAGATTACATAAAATGAAAACTACCTCCTAAGGTGATACACCGGAATATTACTTAGACTTGAAAACTTAGATTTCATACAGTTGTATACAATGAATGGAAAAACAAATTGCACAACTTGTTTCTGTGTGCTTTGCATAAGTGTTTTATAAAAAGGCCTTACTACTTGAGCTCTTAGGAGGAAAAGGCTTCACAGCTAAAAACAACTTGCAATCTTGACACAGATTATAACCTACAACATCACACTTCTCTGCAAAAAGGTATTAAAGCCATGAGACAAAGTTAAGGGAAATGAATACAATCTCACAATAACTTAATTAATCATGTGGAAATACACAATATTGCAGTAACAGGAAGGAAAAAATACTCCATTCATTGATACCCAAGGTTTGCATTGTATTCCATGTCCAAATGAGTTACAAAACTCTGCAAAATCCTACCAAAGGACCCAAAAGTCACTAAGTGCATAAATGCAAATCAAGAACTGCCTACAATGAAGTCACTCAGTTGACTTAATTCATCAACTCCCAACAAGAAATCCATGAGAATAGGTTCTAGAATCAGTTGGGGTTGGATGCTCCAAAAAAGCCTAGAAAAAGCATCCATATCCACTCCAAAAAGGCTCCAAAGGAGTGAAAAAGTCAAAAATGACAAAGTCCACCATAATGACAAGCTAAAATCGCTCCAAGATGCTCTCCCAAGTCAATAAAAAGGAGAAATTGTCTCCTATATCTTTGCCTCATGTTTGTAAAGTGATACCAACCTCCCTAGATGCTCTCAAAATCATTTATGTCTTCTAATCAACATAGCAAGTACTGCATTTAACATATTTTTGGATTACATTTTATAATAGTATCTTGACTAAGTGATTTATAATGTATCACTTAATCAAAATACTTCACATTTAAGTAATAAATTCAAAAATTTAAAAAGGCTATAGCCTAGTCAAAGACATAAATAAAACTTGAACATTTAAAATTTATTAAGGCATTAGATTATGTGAAAAAGCTCGAAATAAAGGCAACAAAGCCTTCATGATGTCTACCACTTTAGGGTTTATGAACCCTAAAGAACAAAACACTCACCTTCTTCACTTCATTTTTTTGACTTTCTGAACCTGGAAGAGCACTGCCAAGGGTTACTATTGAGCTATGTGGAGGATCTCTTATTGCGGATTCTGGAAAAAAAATGGCTTCCTTAACAGATTTAGAGTATTCTTAGACCGATTTAGAGTGTTCTTAGACCAATTTTGACCTCCATTGCACTGGGTAAGTTTCTTTGAAGCTATTACATGACTCTTATGTTGATTTCTGAAGTTTAAAAGCTTGAACTTGAAGAAAAATGATAAAGATGTGTTGTTTCTTATTCATAAATAAAAATTCTCCATTCATGGTCATGGCCTCATGATCTTGTACAGGAATTAAAATCTTCACAGGGGGTTTTCTATTTCTTTTTATGGTAGAGGATTTGACCTCTGTGTATTCTTCATGGCTTTGGCTTTGTAATTTTCTGAGTTTCTCTATCAAGGGCCTGCTCGAGGGACCTAAATTTTCTCACCTTCATGTGCCTTCCATTTGTTTCTTCCATGCAAATTAAAAGAAAATATGTGCATCTGGGTATTTCCTTGCTTCTACTCTGTTGAAGAAAGAACTTTGGAAACCTCTTTCTAAGGGGATGCCTTACTTCCTAATGATACCATTTCCAAAGGAGTGAAATATTCTTTTGTTGTAGACATTGCACTACCTTGGACATTAGACAATCATTTCATTCTATTCATAGGACTGCATTTTCAAAGCAAAGGCAGTGCCTCTTAAAAGACTAACACTGTGCATTACTAACACTTAGGGACCACTTCCTTACCAAAAGCTTGACATAGTCACGCTCAAAAGTCTTCATGATACTTCTGTAGGCACTAATGTTCCATATTTTGATGTTTTTAGAACAATGTTGGCATTGCCTAATTTAGCCTAAGGTATACTATGAACACATGACCTTCTTTCTCTTCCTGAAAAAAAACTCAAATAGAGATTGGATTGCAATTAGCAGATATGAGAATGAAAGTATATGCCTCCCTTATCTTCACAAACACAAATAATAGAGAAACAGACAATCTTAATTCTGACTATCGTGAAGGCGTCATGAATAGATCGTCTTCTATGTGACAAAGGATTTCTCTTTGTTTTAACCCAACTCTTTCTCCCGATTTGCTCCTAGGTAACTATGCCAAAATGTTGAAGCTATCGCCCTGAACTATTATTGTCAACTAAAGGAATATCCTTTCAAAATTTTACGCAGTCTTCCTTTTGCACTTCAGTCAACCTTTGACACTTCAATCTGTATCTTGGCCATGACACAAGTGTAGCAACCTTGCTAGGATAGTGTGTTCCTTTGAATCCACCACTTTCATAACTCCTATCCACTTAGTTCGAGAAACCTCTCCATCCATTCATTGCATTGTACAATAGTCTTCCTTGCTTTTGGAGATGATTGTCCATATGAAGACTGAGTATTATGACCGCCCTCTTTTCCATAAGTCTTTACTTCTAATCTTGCATATGCCCCTTCTTGTATGGTCTCTACTACTATTCTCATGATCATTGCTCTGTTCTATGGTGTTTATGTAATCTGATATTTCCCCTTAAAACCGTGATCTCTTATAATGGATGTCTTCCATGATTTAATCTTTCCTATGAGTATCAACTCTCATGAAACTTCTGTTATGGCATGACTGTCATTTCAAGGTTGAATATGTGGACTACACATTTATCATCAGACCTCTGCTATTAACTATGCTTTAAGACTGTCTCTTATGTTTAGTGTTCATAGATTTTTCCATTTATGACTACCATTCAACCTTTCATGGGACTTATCATCCCTTACTTAACCTCTTCTCTACCATGTCCCAAGAACACTATCACTCTCTTTCAATCAAGGTGATCAATGATTGCTATCTATTCATAAATCAAGTAACTGCTCCTTTGTGAGACCCTTGTAGCACTGCCATGAATATTACACAACTTCATTCGTTTTAGCTATGCTCTTGAATCTAAACTCTAAGCATAGGGTGTGTGATTTCCCCTTACTTGAAAACTATCATTTATGCCTCTCATAGTATTTGACTATCCCTTGGACAACTATCATGTTTCCCATTCTTGACTGTACCTTGATAATTTGTTTCAATACAATGAAATTGTATGTATCCTCCATGTTTTACCAGAGTAAGTATATGTCATTTATGACTATGACTAAAAGATCATCATATGAATAATATATGTTTGCTTGAGTAAATCATAAAGAAAAGAATTACTCTCCATGTTCAATTAAACACAATAATGCAACATGTTGGGCTCAATCCTTGTGGGAGCCACATTTTAACCCACATGCTGAAATTTGATAGACTAGATCAGAAACACAAATGCACCTATATTTGCACATGAAGCAAACATATTAGAGAAATAAAATGCATATCTTGAATGTTTTTGATGACTTCAATGGCTTTCTGGGATATCCAAGATATGCATGCTTATTTGATGCAGATTGAGATCAGTATATATGTGTGTAGAGGTGTATGTTCATGTATAGTTGGAAACTTTGCATTGCTTAGAGCATTGCTCTAACACCATTGCTTATGCCACATGCAAGATTAGGAGCGGTATGGAGCTAAGAGGGACAGATGCAGCTCGAGACAGCAGTAGGACAAGTCGACACTCTAGAACCAGTCATTCACAAGAAATGATTGGTTCCCTTCTTTATATGCACGTTTATTTTACCTATTCATGTATATTATTTTCTTCAATTTCATTGAATAGGTAAAGTCAATCTCACGGCTTGTATGAGATAATGTACAATTTTACATTCAATAAAGATTACTCTATTTAGAAAAGAAAGATTTGAATCCTTCTTCTGTTACATGCATATGTATGAATGCAGTAATTTGTGATTGTAATCTTTTATGGATTATTTCATTTATGCATCTGAATGTATGTAGGAAGGATAATTTACAAAAAATGTACCTCTCTCCCGATTTCTAAACACAAAGCTCAGCCTAATTGAGCAAGTAGCGAAATTAGGTAACAAGTATTAATCCCCCCCCCCCCCAATTCTATCTAAAAAATAATCCTTCCTCACCATCATATTGTTATCTAGCTCATTGTCAATAAAAATGTAAACTCTCTAGCCATAAGTGGAAGAAATCCAACCTCCACCTATGAAATTCCAAGGTTGATCCTTGGTCTCAACTCACTACTTAGAGCTCCTTCTTGTCAAACTCCTAGCATTGTCCTAGATCTAAGATTCTTGTATCCCTCTATTAGTTGTGCATTCTATAACAAACAAGAAATTATCAAGAATACTTTATAGTTTTGCTAGAATGGTATAGGTATTTGGAACTCCTTTAAGATTTCCCTCCTAGACTTGTTCACTCAGGAATTAGTCTTGGAACTCTACCCTTATGGATCTCAAAGTCTCTAATAATATTTTTATGTAATCCTAGAGGAAGATAATATTAAGTTCACTTGGAAGTACAAATATATGGCTGCAATTCTCATTCATGTTATCCTCATGAAGTTCAAATGCACTCACTCTACACATTGTGTTTTAAATATGCCAAAAGTGTCCACTATCATGTAGAATCAATTAAAGGTTCATAAGGATCTACAACAACAACACAATAGCTTGCAAACCTAGCTTCATAACCTTGAAGGAAGACAAGAAAACATGGATAACAAGATCAACAACAATCAAGCTAATTGAACTCTATCAATAACACACTCCATGATGAAGGGTGAATAAATATGGATAACTACCACTACCTTTGCAACTTGAAAACAGTACTTAACTGTCTTGCCAACCCAACAATGCATAATACTAAGTGGCCTATAACAAAAAAATTTAAACTCTATGTCTTCTTATTTCAATCTTTTTTAACTGAGGATTATATTTATGGCTTATTCTAATAACAATGTTTTAAGTCTCTTATTTTGTACCCTTTGTACCTTTAAATCATTAAGGAAAAAAAATAGATACAACTTACATAAAAAAAAAAAATCATATTGAATCAAAGCAAATAAAATACAATAATAAAAAGGCAAACAAAAGATTGTCAAGAAGGAGAAATTACATAACAGTCTAGCAAACTAAACTGACAAAACTAACAACCATAGACCTAAGAAATTGGTGTGTTAAGAACATTATACATTACCATTGAAAACAACCATAATCAAACTATATTTTAACAAATGTTGTAGCTGATACGATTAATTTTTAAAGGTTTTTATATGTTTTAATATTTTGATAGAGTATATTTATAATAATTACTATATAATATAGTAAACTTTCCTTTTGCAATGCTCTAGGTGGGAACTTCCGGAAAGTTCGGGAAGACCAGTTTTGAATGTTTTCTGGGCGGGAGATCTTTGGTAGGCGTCGCCGACGATGACGGAAATGACGATGATGGCGAAGACGTTGGTGTTGACGGAGATTGGGAGCTTTTGGATGAATGGTGTGTCTCGCTTAAGGAAGAGGAAGAGGAAAAATGATTAATCTCTGGCTGGAGGCCCAGCAGAGGTCTGTGGCTTCACCGAAGGTGTTTTCTGATTCACCTGTCCTCGTTGCTAGGAAGGGCTCTAATGGTGAGGTGAATGGCTCTGCTTTGCACCGCGGTTTTCTGCTTCCTCCCGATTCTGCACAAACTGTAGTTCTTTCCACTGAGGAATATCCTTCCCTTCCTTCTGTTGTGAGCCCTGAGGTTAAGGTTCACTCTTCCAGGGCTGGGGATGATGTTTCTGGTGCTCAAAGGGTGTCAGAGGGGCTCAATGCCACGCTGATGGTTGGGTTTTCTGCAGACAGCAATCCTTCTCCCTATATTTTTGGTGTGGGCGTTGTGCATGGCCATGGCGTGAGGGAGAAGGTGCATAGTGGTTAGGGCGTGATTTTGGGACAGGCTGGCTGCTCTGCGGGTTTTTAGAAGGATGTTGTGTTACGCTCGAGGGGAATCGATGCCCCTGCTCTCGTTCAATCTGTCTTCTCTGCGTACTTTGGTAGTTGGGGCTGGGGGGGCTGCCCCGTCCTTTGTCTTGTTCGGGTATTCTGGGGTTCCAAGGTCGATGTTGTCAATGAGAAGAGTAAGGATTGGGTGCTAAAGGTCCTTGCGTCATTCTGTTTGATATACAGGGTAGTTAATACTCTCATTGTTAAAAGAATTTTGGGCTAGGTCTACCGTTGAGTTTTTTTGAAATTGGGTTAAGAGAAAGTGGAAGCTTCATAGGTTCCTAAAATGCTTGTTAGGAACCTAGTTGGAGGCCCGTGGGTTTCTTGGCAGATTTTGTCAGTGGACTTTAGGCTTTGATTTGGAAAAGAAAAGCATCAAAAGTGTTCCGATTTGGATTAGACAACCTGGTTTATCACTATAATTTTGGGAGGAGGGAGTTTGGCTTCGTATTGCTAGTTCTTTCAGTCAACTCGTTGAAGGTTATAATCTTAGATGATCAAATCTAGAAAGTGCTCATAGATTATGTGTTATTTTTGATATCGACAAGATGCTTTCTTCTTTGATCATTTTATTCTTTTAAGTTAGACATATGGGTGCAACAAATTGTGTTACATGCTTGACTATGCTACAGATTGGTGTAGAGGGGACCTCTAGAAGATGAGAAAATCACATGAAGCAAAAGTTTAGGAGGAGACTTTTAGTCCTCGAGCTATGGAAGAGTTTCATATAGGATGTAAGATTAATTTGGTTAGTGTCATTCCTTATTTTGAGTGTTGTTTGGAGGAGATTCATAAGGAGAAGGATACTGTTAAGGAGGGTTTGAATGAAGAGTTCCTTGTTTCTTATGTCTTCAGTCCTACATTTATATCTTGACATTTGTCATCTTTGACCAAGGGAAATAGGATGATGGTTCGAGCTTTGTTTATTTCATCCTTATTTCTATTGATGGGGGTTGTTAGTTTGTCATGGTTCTCTTAATTTTGCATGGTCTTTTCTACATTGTTGTTCTATGATGTATATACATCTATGTTAAATATTTATTGATCTTTGTAAAAGAGTGGGAGCCCTTTCAAAATCCCTCTTTCTCTAGTTTATAACTCCTTAACAACATTTGTCTACAATTAAAAAAATATTGTATAAAATATTTTGTTCAATAGATTATTATATATAACATAATTTTACTACATAAATTATACACTGTTAAATCCAATATCTTAAATAAAAATACTGTTAACAATATGAACTGTGGAAATCTTATATCTTTAATAAAAATATTGTTAATTTGATTAAATTTTAATACAATAAAAATGCTGTTAATTTGATTATTTTTTAATTACAAAGTGATAATATATATGCTCAAGGTATGGTGATAATTATATTAAGAATATTTTAATAATATATTTTTTGTAAGTTTATGATTAGGTTTAGAAAGCAGAAAATAAACTCTGAATATCATGGTTGTGAAGAAATCAGTCTGATGGAGGTGGTTACTCCAAAAGTTCACTTTAATATTTAATCATCTCTGCTGCACAGAGTTATGTGGCAAAAGATAATAGCTTTTACTTTATATATTGAGATTGCGATAATCTCGCCGGAGAAAACGCGGCTTCAGAGGGAGCCCATTTACAAGAAGCGGCGGATCAACACTTTAAAAACATTTTAACTTGGCAACCACGGGATCGCCCAGCTCAAGCACAGCGAAATGTGCTTACAGTTCGTCAAAATCGGTCTGCCTACAACCGAAGGTGCACACAGATTCTACTTTCCTTTGCAAATAGCTTTGATTTCAATTTTTTTTTGTAAATGCAGAGCATGTATTCTATGATTTCTTTGAAGCAACATTGCAAATTGCGATGCGTGTGTGCAGGGGGTGCATCAAGATCATCAGAGGAATCATTAACCTCCAAGTACGAGATCGCCCTTAAAAGAAAATCGTTTGAAGAATTCTCCGAGGAAGTCCACAAGACTATTGATCGTACTCTCTCTCAGTCGCCTTGTGATGGCAGGAACTTCCTGGGAGAATTTATTTTGCACAATGAGGATTATGTTAGCACACATGTCCTTCAACACTACATCGACGAACCAGAGCTACAGAAATTGCTATCACATTATTTCAGCAAGACCCAGAATGCATTTGAGCTCTGTGCCCTTCTCCTCAAATGTACCCACCGCGCTAGGATGAGCTACAGAGCCATTCAAGATGTTATAGGTCTCATGCCGCCATCTGAAAATTTTGATTTTCAGAAAGAAGAATGCCGTCGCATTAACTCAGAATTCATGTCGTTTGTTGAGCGGGAAAACCCATTTGGGCAATCTTCCGATTTTGAGATCATGTGTGATTCATTGGAGGAATTGCATCAACTGCTGGAGTTGAGGCGCGAAAACAAGTTTAATTTTTTGGGGGATGCAGAAAAACAGAGCGCACAGTTGGATGCCGCCGCAAGGGGGATTTTTGTGTTGAAAAATCACCTGAGAACCACCAGAATGCTGGTTGCTCGGCTGTATGATGAAGTAGAGCACAGCAAAAATTTGATGAGGATTTGCCATGCTAGAGAAAATGAAGTTTACCCCCTTCAACAGGTGGGAAGACTTTTGGAGAAAAATGACAGTAAGTTTGGACAGAGGTTGAATGAGATTGAAGAGCAGGGCTGTCTGTGTTTGCACAACATTAACAGAGCAAGGACGCTGCTGCTTCATCAAATCCACCATTAACCTCCCAAACCTGTGTCCTAGCTTTTCTCAGTTGATTAATTTTCAGATTATTTCCATATTTGTAGTTAATTTCTGCGTTTGACTCCTATACACTTACAAAAGAGATATAAAATTTCTAAGCGTGCCTTACAAGATTGGAAGACAATTTTGTCTGATTTAATTCCAGTGTTTTTTTTTGTTTCTTTTTTCAATTGAGTTAGAAGCTAAAGCAGCAAATATTACACACATGAGTGACAGGAGACTGCCAGTCTGCCACTCCAGCTCACTACTAAATAAGAGTCTGAATGCATTATGTATTGTAACTTGACGGCATGAAGAAACCCCAAACTGTAATCAAAACAGACTGGATAACAGCTGGAACTAGGGATCAAACTTTTTCACCACATGCCACCTGCAAGACGGTTGACAGTTGCTTCGACGTTGGTCAAATATTGGTACCTAGAGATCAGTTTGCTGGATTCTTGCACAATCTTGCTGGATTCATTGATCCATAATTTGTGTAAATGAGAATGAAAGGTTTTAAGGTTCATTTAGTCATCATTGCATTTAGATGATGTTCATAGAGATTGAGTATCGAGACTTTCCAGGTCACTCATCTCATTATTACTCTGATTTAAACTTATTTGATCATGGAATTTCTTACAAGATCAAACCCACTGATCTTATCAGCCTTATTTTTATGTCTCCCTTTAAGAACATGGCACTAGATTTACATGTTTATGATGCTTGTTCCAGCTCTTTGTTAACTTTCAAATATTATGTTATGTATAACTATTTTTTTCAAATGTATCCTTATGAAATTCAAATGTAGCTCTTGGAAGAAATATCAAGTTTATTATAAAATCATTAAAAAAAAAGAAAATCATTCAAAAACTTAAAAAAAAATATATTCACTCAATTCTAATCTTAATCTCTCCAAATATATTAGCATTCTCTAAAAGGCAATTTTTCATTTTAGCTTTATTATGAAAGTGGTTTTTAAATTAAAAAATATATTTTTTACTTATTGAATTCTATATAATTAATAGAATGTGGTTATATTTAATGGTTTTAATTATAAATTAAAATAAATGTAATTTTTTATGTTCATGGAGTTGATAGAGTTAATTATAGTATTAATCTCTCGTAGGAATTATATTGGACACCACCATCTTTAGGTTGGATGAAAATGAACTCTAATAGAGTTGCTAGAGGAAATCCTAACAACTTAGGTACACACTATTTGATTCAAGATCCTTTTGAGAACCTTATTGGGCAAAATCACATAAACTAAAAGAGGGATTGAACAATGAAGCTTCAAATTTGTCACTTTGCTGATAGTATAAAATCAAATTAATCACATAAACCATGTTGATAAGTTAGGAAAAATTCATGTATATCTAAATAATTGTAAATGTTCACACAAACAAGGAGGTTGTATTCTATTGTGAAGGCCATCAAGCCAACTTGAATCACAAATCACCATTTATACTACATTTATAGGATTGAGCCTTAATCATGTAGGGGTAAGAGGGGTTTCAAAGTATCACAAATAATTGACACTTTCTTCATTCACCTAGGTGCTTGAGCCAGAAGCTATGGACACAAATAAGGCTTGTTTTTTCCCTACATCAAATGATATTTCTAGGTAGTATCTTGGAGCTAATAATAAAGAAAATCTTCAAAATAAAGAAGGAACCATCCTTTGCACAACTCAATGGCTTTTAGGGGAGGATTATGTAGTGATAAATCATGTTATAGGGCAAATTTAGGCATAGATCTTATTTTTGTTGGTGTTCTATTGGATTTGAAGGAGAATAACTAGGAGGTTGCTCACTGCTAGTTTGATCATAAACCACTTGGGCAATTCGAATATGGTTTTGTAGGAGGCTATCATGGGATCAAGGCTTCCACCAATCGAAGGAACATTCAAACTTTAGGATGGTAAGATTCTTTGTCCATGGTGTCCCTTTGTCACACATGATTGGCATAAATGGAGTCACATCGAAGGAAGAGGTCTTCAAAGGTAACTATATTTCTAAAGCAAGTAATAGGGATAGAGGAGACATGAGGCATTGACTAGATGTTCACATTGAATAGTGATGATTCTAAGGAGGTAGAAGATTATTGAAGTATACATATCTAGTTCCTTTTATTTGTTCTAGTTAATCATTTTGTATTTATAAGCCCATATGTACATAGCTTATAGTATGTTATATAGCTTCCTTAGTATTTTCTAGGCTTTTGTGGCTATTAGCCCATTAGGATACACATGAAATAGTTTTCTAGATGACATTCTAAATTTGAATCAATCTTTACAACTATTGAATTTTATTATATTTTAATACAAAGGGTACCAAAAAAATAATATATAACTCTTATAAGAGAAAGGTAAAATGGAAAACGGTTTAAATTATTCATTTAGCTTTAGGTTATCTTGAAGGTACTTTTAAAAAGATTATTGTGTATTTTTAAAGTGTATATTTCTAGTGTGAAATTTATATAATATATTATATTTATTACAAAATAACTTTCATTGTTATTATAGAAAAATGCTTCACGTCTTTGTATAATGTTAACTCTATTTTTTATTTGTGGATTTTTTTATGGGTTTGTATCTTTTCACAAGGTCTCTTGCTCTAGTTAGGGACACATATCCTTTGTTGGTTTAACTTCTTTATCTTGTGTTATTGGTTCTCCCAATAATGTTGTTCCATGAGATTCTATTAATCTTTCTTCATTGTCTTATTTGTTTAAACCTTTTACTTCAACTAACACAAATAAGGTTGTTATAGGGGAATTTCTAACTAGTCTAGAATGGTTTTTCACAAGTTTATTGTTTGGTCCTTTTGGAGCAAGATTTACTTCATCTATTGGGGATGAGAGTGGTTTGAAAGCTTCCTATACGCTAAACCAAACTTGTATCCCCCAAATATTTCCTTAATGCTTTATGTTGGAAGAAATAAACTTTGTATGTAGAGAATGTGGATTCTAGAGGTAGAATTAAAAGCTAGATAATCATTGTAGCTCCAATATAATTCATTCAAATAAGGATTATTATGGAAATAATATGAATTATGGATGTAGAAAAATGGTTTGTTTGCGAAAAGAGTAGAGCAGGGGATAAAACTAATTCTTGATAAGAATTTTGAGGTTGATATGTGGGGGAAAATGTTGATGAAGGAAGGTTTAATGAGAAGATTTAATGAATTTGGCCTTTTCTAAGTAGTTTGCATGAGTGAACTTTAAAGCTTCGAAAACCCTAGGTGAAAGAAAAAATACAATAATTCCATTTACTTGGAGATCCTCCATTGTAGATTGCATATCATCTAATGATATAAAGACTATTCTTTGCCTTGGACCGTGGTTCTAGGGAGATCACATTTTAAGCCTTAAAGCATGACTTCCTTCCTTTGATATTCTTCAAGATTATTTATCCTTCATAATTTTTTTGTACACTTTCCTTAGTATCATTACAATTTATTGGTGTACTTCTACCTTTAAGGCTATTGAGAATTCCTTGGGAAAATTCTTGAATGTTGCTCAAGAGAATGTGGAGAACTCTCACACCAATTTTCAAATTTATGTGGAAACAAATTTGGATAAAGGGATTCTTGAAAATTTTATTTTGAAAAAGGATGGAAGATCTTGGGTGCAAAAATTAGATTATTTTAATATCACCTTCTTTTGTTGCTTCTATTTTTTTGATGGAAATTTGGCTTCTCACTTCCTTAAGAGTGATTCTCTTCTTCCTTGAGATTTTAAAAAGAAGCTTTCTTCACAATCTACTTGGTGGAAAGGGGTTGAGCCTTACATTTTCTTTACTTTCTTATTTCAAGTGATTAAAAGTTCTTAAGATGAAAAGTAGGATCTAAGATAACAAGAGATTTTGAGTACTTCTATATATAAAGAGATGATAGACTGGATACTAACTTAGTAGTAGGTATTAATGCCAAAAGGGATGATTTTGACCAGTTTCCTTCTTAAACTTGTAGCAAGATCATTCTATCTCTTATTTAGTGGTTGCAAAGACACCATGAATGATGTAGTTTTCAAAGGTTGATTTGATTCATACCATAGATGTTATTTTGGATAATGGATTGCAAGACATGCAATCCCTTGAGCTTGAATGAAAAAAGGCGACAAAAGGAAGGAATACTCAATAGGGAAGACCACTCATTAGATGAATCTAAGATCTTCCAAGAATATGAGAAATAAATTTCTTGGGAATTGAGCCTTTAAGTTTGTTTTGTTAGCCATCACCTCATTCTTATACACACAAACTTTAATACATTCATCTCATCTAGGCATTTATTACACCTACCTATATAGTTGTTAGAAATTTGATGATTTTCCCACCCAAGACCATTTTTGAATTTGCAAGGTCAACATTGCAATCATAGAATTGACCATTAGCTTTCCAAAATTCAAAATTCAAAATTGGTTAACTTAGCCCCTTCATTTTCCCACCATGAGCTAATAAAGTACACGTTTTGTAATATTGGATTTGGTATAGTAAAAGGAGTGAATATATTGCATACATCATTCTAGGGCCCTTCTGTACACATTTGTGGGGTTTTTCACTTAGAATATATCTTCTCATTGTGACCTAAAAATAGCCCTTCCAAGGTATCTTTAAATACTAACAACCCTCCAATATTAGAAAGGAATAGAGTAGATAAAGATCTATCAAGCAAATCACACAATACAATGTTGTATTATGCATCATCAAGTTTAAACTTAGATAATGAATTCATAGTCATCTTCCATGGAATGGGGCCATCAAATATATCTTCCACTTCCTTTGCATCTATGGTTGCCAACTGGTCAGATTTTGTCATTGTGTATATGAGGCCACCACCTTTAATCTCTACAAAGCCACCACATGTTGAAGCCAATCCATTCACTTCTAACTTGTGGTTGCACGGGTGGTTGAGCTCCACTAACAAAAGAAAATTGTTGATAATCACAAATATATATGTCCCTAGATAAAATATCAAATTCATTGGCTAAAGGTGGGCGATCGAGCTTCTAAAGAATTCTTTCAATCTCTTCATGCTCATCACACCTCTCAAGGCATTACATAGATTAAAGATGACTAGAAAATATTCAAAGAGCTTTCTAATATCATCCAAGCCCTTGTTAGGAACTATGAGCAAGTTTTCAAAGCACAAGAGAATTCTCCTACACCAACCATGCCTTGCAAGAAAACCTTAAGGTTGTTCCTTATCATCTTTCTTCTTCTTAGCAAGATTTCTACAATTAATTTCTCTTCATTACTAATATTCAAGAAGTATTTTTTTATCATGGCCAATGATAAAGCTCCTAGATGTGATGGTTTTCCTTATAAATCTTACATGACCCTTTGGGATTTTGTTGGTGATGATCTCCATAAATTTTATCTTGAAGCCTTTCATTCCAATTCCTCGAGAAAAAATATTAACAAAAGAAATATTAAATTCATACCTAACTCTAGTGGTCTTGAAGATATCAACAACTGGAGGTTGATCATGTTGTTCAATGTATCATACAATATCATAGCCAAATCCCTTGCACTAAATTTATGTCATAGTTTTCCTCAAATTGCGAGTTGAACAAATTGGCTTAATCAAGTCAAGAATTTATCTTGGATAATATCGCGCCATGATCCATCAACAAGCCATGTTTATAAAAAATGATTTTTCTAAATCCTATGATCACATCAAGTGGCCTTTTATCCTTTACATACTCTAGGATCTCTATTTATTCAAAATGTTTTCATTCTCTTCTCAAATGCTTAAGATTTTATCACTATTAATAGCCAACAATCTAGCACCTTTGTCTTGTTCAAGGTTATATATCATAGATTTCCCCTAGCCCCTACTAAAGGTTACTAAAGGTTTTGGTTATTTGTTGGATCATTTCATTTCTCAAAGTTTATTCAAAGGTATATATTTACCTAATTCTACAACTCAACTTGTTGATGGTTATTTTGTTGACGACTATTTTCTCACCCTATTAGAAGAGGAAAATAATATTGTCCAAGTTCTTTGTTTCCTATATAATTTTTATAAAGCCTTTGGTTCTGATATTTATTGGCAATAGACTCAATTTTATAGGTAATCATTTATTCTTAAGTGTCATTGGCTTGATGCATTTGGGTGGAAATCGACTGGGATAAAGAAATATTCAAGTTTATAGGAATTTATTTTTCTTTTTAGAATTCTCTGTTCACTCCATGGAAAGCTATTTTAACTCAAATTAAGAGGAAGTTAGCACATTAAGTTATTAAGCCCTTATCTCTATCAAGGAAGTTTCAAAATTTATGTAAGATTTTTGTATCCACTCATGTTAACTATTCATCTTGTTGGGTCCCTTCTAAAAACTCATATTTGAATCTAGAAAAGCTTAAATGCGAGAATTTCCTTGAGCTTCCTCTAAGAGCCATAAAGGTTTTCATTGGGTGGCTTGGGAGTTTTGTTACCTCCCACATGATTTAGGAGGTTCAAAATTAATCTCCATTTAATGTAAATGCTTGGTTCTATGTTCCAAATGGATCATTTGAGATATTGAAGGTAACGAGGCTTGAAAAGTTTTACTTTGGCTCCACATTTCTTCTTTTTTCCCTTCTAGGAGACCAACATGGAAAGGATTCAGATTTCATACCCTCCTCATAATGAAACAACCTATTTAAATTTAGGGGAATTTTTTGATTAAAAATATTTAGAAAGCTTAGGAAGCCATGAAGCCCTGACTTCTTTGGAATGGTACTAGCTTTTGTAATGTACCTTAAATTAATTATCAAAGTATTTTTTGGTCTCATATCTTTCAATGCCAACATTTCCCTCTTGCTAATACCCCATGGGTCCATGCTTTGAGGTTTTTTAAAAAGGGGCTCAAAAACCTTCCTAATTTATTTTCTAAGGTTACCAAAAGAAATTCAACCTGGCTTGAATTCAAGGCGAGGTTTCATCTTTCTAATCAAGATTGTAATTTTTTTGAAATTGTTATTGATACTATTCTTGCTGACACGATTCATAAAATTAGAGTTCAATCTTGGAAACCATGGTGAAAAGACTAGAAATGGTATCATGATACACCATTTTGGAATTTCAAGCCTTTCAAAGGATACTCTTGTATTTTTCCTCATCTTCCTATGAAGCCTATTTTGAACTAGAGATGGCTTCTACAATATTTGTTATTAGTTAGGCAATGCAAATTTTGTACCATTTGGTTAGCCATTATTCAACCCGAGTGTAGAAGTTAATGATCATCTCAACACCCAAGGATCACCTACAAGACAATAATAACTTCCACAATAGAGAAATGGAAGAAATATCATGATATGATTATGGATGCAAGATTGTTAGATTGAATATCTAATGTACATATGATACCTTGCTTATAAAGGCAAGTTGTGAGATAGGATTAGAAAAGATCTTGACATGTGTCTTAATCCTATATAAGGAGACTGTTGGAAATAGGATGCCATTTAATTGCAATCCTAAACATTATTTATTTCATGTATCTCCTAAGTCCTTGGAAAGTGTTCTCAAACACTAGGATTAGAAAGAGATTAATATTGAATGAAATAATCATGTTAATTGAAATTTTTAATTAATTCTAAATGTTAGAAGTATGCGAGGGAATCCAATATGAGTTCCTAAATAATAGGGGCACATGGGGCACCCACATGGAAGGTGACACTCACCTTGAGTTAAGTTAACTGTTTGGAGTAAAAGATAACACTTCTGAATGCATGTAAAGATCCTAGGAGTTAGGGATTGGTGTTTGCATGCATGAAGTTCAATTCAGTTCAGATAAGATTAGTTCAGTTTAGTTCAGTTCAATTCAGTATTAGTTTAGTTTAGTTTAGTTCAGTTAAGTTAAGTTCAATTCAATTCAGTTATGGTTCAGTTATCTTCAGTTAGTTTTAGTTGAATGCTAGTTGACTTTAGTTAACTTGGAATGCATGACTAATGACTTGAGTTTCATGACAAATAACAGGTGACTACCTTCAGTTAACAAGGGATGACCATTCTTGCATGAATGGTGGAGAGAAATGTTTCAGTTAACAGAGAATGACTTGGACCCACCTTGGGCTCCCAAGTTGGCTTCTTGGAATTAACTCCTTTGTATGCTAAGATATTCAGAAGGATGAGTTAAGTGGGCCCATTCTTGGGTGCCTACTTTGAGAATAATCCTTAAAGATAACTATGGAATCAAGGTTCAGTTGTGACTTTAGTTTGGGACGCCCAAATGGATGAAGTACATGTTTTGGCATTGTTCTTCACGACATAACTCTACTTGCAAGAGATAGGCGTACCTTTTGTGAGATAGGGATTGAGCTTTGTAATTTTGACTCTTTTGGAGTTTACAAAGTTGTTTATTGCCTATTTATCTTAAGCAAGTTGAAGAGAGTTATTATCAGTTTTATTGCAGGTTGTGAAGAAGTTTTGGTGAAGGAAAAAGAAGCATTCTCAAGCAAGAATTGGAGTTATTGTAATCTACTTCAGAGATTAAATAATACATTGATTCTTGATGGAGTTTTTTCCCGAAAGGGTTTCTCCATGGTATATGTTGTGTATCTTCTAATATCCTATCTAATTCTTCTACAACCTTGTCTTCATTCTACAAATGATAAAATGAATTAATTAGATAATCATCCACAAAAAATCTGTAACAAAGAATACATATTTAGATAAAAAATCATAAAGTTTTACAAAGTATCAAGCTACATAAACACCTCAATTTTCAACATTTGGTATCAAAGCTGAGGTTGGGTAGAGTATTGGGACGCCTTTCTCTTAAAATATTGGAGGTTTTTTGGCTATAGTGGGAGCTTTTACTATTTTTTGTTATTGTTGATTTTGGAAAATAAGTTTGTTACAATGAATTCTCATTTAGATATTGAAAGGTTCAATGGATCTAATTATGAGATGTGGAAATTAAAAATGGAGGATCTCCTTGAAGAGGGAGATAAGTGGTTAGTTGTTGGTAATGAGACAAAGTCACCTACAACAATGTCAAATGAGGATTGGGCTAAGCTTGATAAGAAGGCAAGAGGGACCATAAGATTATGTCTTGCTGATGTTGTTCTCTTGAATGTTTTAGAAGAAACTACTGCATATAAATTATGGAAGAGAATAGGTGATATTTATGAAACTAAAAGTCTTACTAATAAGTTGTATCTAAAAAGACAATCGTATTCTTTAAAGATGAAAGAAGGTGATTCTGTTGTAAATTATTTGAATGCTTTTAATTTGATTCTAAGTCAATTAGCATCTATAGACGTAAAGCTAGAAGATGAAGATAAATGCATTTTGTTACTTTGTTCCTTACTAGAGTCTTGGGAAAATCTAATTGTTGCTATCAGTGGTAGTGGTGCAAATATGAAGATGGACAATATAATTCCTACTATCCTATTAGAGGAGATGAGGGGGAAGTCAAACAGAAATCCAAGATGTCTTGTTTGTAAAAGGTAGGCTTGAGAAAAAGGAACCTAAGGGAGACAAGGAAGGGAAGGGTAAGTCAGAAGGACGGAGTAGGGTAAAGTGTTGGAACTGTGGGAAACTGGGACATGTGGAGAAGGATTGTAAGAACAAGAAAGTGAGTTATGATTCTTCTATAGAGGAATCGTCAGATGATAGTAATGATGCATTGGTTATTTCAACTATTATTGTTTGTGATAACTCTTTGCTTCATGTTTCAGAGTGATCTTCATAGAGAGGATGGTAGTCACGATGCCATGTCTGACTCGGTACCACGGTTCAATGGGAGTTGTTGGAAATGACGTGGATGCATCGTTGGTAAGGTTATCTCCATGTGATTGGAGATATGGTTTCTTGGTTTAGAGAGTATTTGTTATGATGTCAAGTTATACTCTTGATACTAGTTTAGAGTTTGGCATATTACATGTTCTCTTGAGACCAGGATGTATATATGCTATGATGCATGTGATCTCCTAGGAGGAGATGGTTAGATCATGGATGCCATGTTTATGTTCAAAATTGGAGCTTTGACATTGATCTTGTGTAGTTCTTTTATGTATTGGGTACATTAATCATTTTATTGATTACTTCATGATAGTGCTATGTTGCATTTGGAGTTTGGCATGGATTGGTTGGTTACAGGCCCTCATGGATACTTGGAGAAATAGGTGAGGCTTAAGTTCTCTTATGGTAAGAGATATGTTGGAATGGTTTCTTGTAAGAAAAGCTATTTTCAATAGCAAAGATCGAGAAGCCTACACCTTGGTTGAACGTGAGTTCAACACACTTGGTGGTTTAACATGCCTCCAAAGAGGCAGTTTAGTTACAGAGACTTGGGAAAGGTATTGGTTTTTATTGTAAGTTAAACTTGAATGTGATAGTCAGAGTGCTATGTATTTAGCCAAAAATCCTATGTATCATGCTCGTACTAAGCATGTTGATGTTAAGTATCACTTTGTGTGAGAAATGGTTGAGAGTGGGAAGGTATTAATTGAGAAAGTTGACACTTTAATTAATGCTATAGATTATCTTATGAAACCAGTTCCTACATATAAGTTCTCTTGGTTTTAATCATTTGCTTGGAGCTTCATGATTATGCAGGTTGTATTTGAAGTTGGCATGGATTGATTAGTTGGCGCAGGAAGGCCATTGGCCTTGAGTCTTGTACTTGATTTCTAATAATGATTCCTTATTTAGAATAATTGCAATGTATAATGTCAAGTGGGAGAATGTTGGAAATAGGATGCCATTTATTGCAATCCTAAACATTATTTATTTCATGTATCTCCTAAGTCCTTGGAAAGTGTTCTCAAACACTAGGATTAGAAAGAGATTAATATTGAATGAAATAATCATGTTAATTAAAATTTGTAATTAATTCTAAATGTTCGAAGCATGTGAGGGTGTCCAATATGAGTTCCTAAATAATAGGGGCACATGGGGCGCCCACATGGAAGGTGACACTCACCTTGAGTTAAGTTAACTATTTAGAGTAAAAGATAACACTTATGAATGCATGAAAAGATCTTAGGAGTTAGGGATTGATGTTTACATGCATGAAGTTCAGTTCAGTTCAGTTCAAATCAAATCAGTTTAGTTTAGTTTAGCTTAGTTCAGAATCAGTTTAGTTTAGTTTAGTTTAGTTCAATTTGGTTATGGTTCAATTATCTTCAATTAGTTTTAATTGAATGCTAGTTGACTTCAGTTAACTTGGAATGCATGACTAATGAATTGAGTTGCATGATAGATAATAGGTGACTACCTTTAGTTAATAGGGGATGACCATTCTTGCATGAATGGTGGAGAGAAATGTTTCAGTTAATAGAGAATGACTTGGACCCACCTTGGGCACCCAAGTTGGCTTCTTGGAATTAACTCCTTTGCATGCTAAGATATTTCAAAAGGCTGAGTTAAGTGGGCCCATTCTTGGGCGCCTACTTTGAGGATAAGCCTTGAAGATATCTACAAAATCAAGGTTCAGTTCTGACTTTAGTTTGGGACGCCCAAATGGATGAAGCACATGTTTTGGCATTGTTCTTCATGACATAACTCTACTTGCAAGAGATAGGCATACCTTTTGTGAGATAGGGATTGAGCTTTGTAACTATAACTCTTTTGGAGTTTACAAAGTTGTTTATTGCCTATTTATCTCAAGCAAATTGAAGAGAGTTATTATCAATTTTATTGCAAGTTGTGAAGAAGTTTTGGTGAAGGCAAAAGAAGCATTCCCAAGCAAGAATTAGAGTTATTTTTATCTACTTTAGAGATTAAATAATACATTGATTCTTGGAGTTTTTTCCCGAAAGGGTTTCTCCACAGTATATGTTGTGTATCTTCTAATATCCTGTCTAATTATTCTACAACCTTCTATCTTCATTATACAAATGATAAAATGAATTAATCAGATAATCACCCACAAAGAATCTATAACAAAGAATACATATTTAGATCAGAAATCATAAAGTTTTACAAAGTATTAAGCTACATAAACACCTCAATTTTCAACAAAGACAACTACAGGTCAACAAATATTAAATGACTTAGGACACAAGCATTAAATACCAATAGATCTAGTGAAAAATGACACTATATAGAAATACTCTCTCCTAGGACCTAAGTGCACTTCACATGCAAATAGGACCTAGATAGGTAAAATAGGTCTATTTACACCAACATTCCCCCTTAAGTACAGCTTAGGGAGTATTATTATGCAAAGATGGAAGGATGGGTTCCAAATACAAGGCCATGTTAGGTACCCATATACATATGCAAATGCAATCTCTCACAAATGGAGAAAAGGAGAAAATATAGTGGGACAAAACTCCTCCCAAAAGAGAGAAAAGATACAATAATGCTCTCCACATAGAATGAGAGAACAAAACCCCATGCGATGAAAATGACCCCCCCATAAGAGAGATGAAGAGAGACCATTCAACCCCCTGATGAGATAAACTATTGCAAAGAAACATTGGAAGCACTCTGGTGGAGTAACAGTGAAACCTTAATCAAATCAACAAAGGGAAGATTATTCTGATGCTAGAAACATTAGAAACTCTTGATTGTGGAGAAAATTTGGAATCATCATAAAGCAAAAACAATCCTGATGCCAAGGAACATTGGGAAACTCTCGATATGGAGAAATATTGGAATATGAATGAAGCAATAGGATATAGAACATCTTTCTATAACTGAAATGAAGTGCAAATATTAAAAAAAAATGCACCTTCCTAAGTGACAATATTCCCAAGTGATTAACCAAAATGGGAATACACACAAATATGAATAAAAGATACTTGGGGTTGAACTAGAAAAAATTTCATGGATGGCATGATAGATCTCTTCAATAAATTTTTGATGGCACAAGAATTGTGAAAATCAAAGATCATGGCAAGAAGTTATGATATCTGGAGCAAAAAATGAAGATCTAAATTTAATCAACAATAAATGTCATCAAACAGTTTTTTTTTTTGGAAAATAACCTACACCACTGTGAAATTCATGAAGCCAACTTTTCAGTGATATGTCATTTTTGAAAAAACACCTCCTAGATTGCAAGTTATGGCATTTTGAAAAAAAAATGCTCAATTCAGGCATTAAAGGGAAAAATTTGGACCCTTGGGCATTAACCTCCCAGTCGCCCATATTATTGGTAGTTAGCACCAAGTTTAAAAAAATATAAAGCGCCACCCCCAACAACAATGATAATATGGGGTGGAGCTCCTAGGGGAAGTGGGCTAGAGGTTGTGCCGCCCAAGGCAGCTCCCCCTCCCCCCATGGTTAATATGATAATGTTCCTTCAAAGCCCGTGATTAGGCACCAATCCAACAATGAAACCTTAAAATTTGTAACAACTAAAATAGGGTGCCCCCACCTTTGAGGAATGAAGCACAAGGGTAGGGTTCCTATTTCACACTTGTTACACTCAAGGAAAACTTAGAGATCTTAATCTAAATGTAGCAAGGGGGAAAGAGATCTTGCAATAAGGTAGCCTAGGGTGTGATTACAGACTAAAGGAGGGTTCACCACCAAGCTAGGGCTTGGAAAGATAAGAAGTGTAAATGACATGCAAAACCTAACTAAATGACCTAGGAAATGAAATTGAAATGTAGAATAACAAAATGGAAATGAACAAAGGTGCACCTGGAAGAGTGATGAGGTCAAAAAAAGCTCCAAAACCTTGAAAAACTTTTTGTTTGATGCCCACTGGGACTCATACGCCAGTGTAGGCAATTTAGTCCCAGACTAGGGTTTTTGGGTAGAAACAAGAATTTGACAATGGTGAGTCTAAATCTATTGAAATCTAGGAAATATGCTATACTGGGACTCATACGCCACAAGTAGCGTATCAATCCCACTCTACTTTTTTGAAGGGTTAAGATATGAATAAGGTTTCCGATCTCTGCTCTTCCTTCTACACTTTGTTTCCGGTTCTGAAAATCCGATTTGGAATGTAATGTCCCCTTCTCAAATCTGATCTTTCCAGTGACCGTTGGCCTTTGTCTGGAAACCCGAAGGCTAGTCAGAAGGTAAAATTAGGGTTTCCTAATTTTGAGGATGTCTTTGCTCGAAGTTGGTGGATTCAATGGCAGATTCTTTCTGGGTTTTCAGAGAGCTTCGCAGTGGTATGTTCGGTTTGACATTCAGAGCATTTTCTGGGATTTACTATTTTTAGTAAATTCTATTTTTGGCAGTTTTTCAGTTGGGTTCAGCATGATTGACTTCCTACTTCAGTTTGGTCATTTGACTTGGTCATTATTGGCTTCAGGGCACGATTGAAGAGATAAGTTGATATATTTAATTAAAAGTCACGTTTTAATATTGTATTCGAATGTTGACCCCTTGGCCTAGTCTATTGAATTTATGTTGTTTTGAAAAGTGGGTTTTTTGAGGGTAGCGCCTTCATTAAAGATTATTTTATTAATTTTCAAAGTCAAAGAAAGCTTAAGGTGGGCGCATTTATCAAGGTATTGAATTTAATTAAAATATCAATAGTAAGCTTGAAAGGAAAAAGGAAGCCATCTTGGAGAAAGGATTAGGGTTTTGACATTGAAGTGGATTTTAGGGTTTCGTGAAGTCAACAGGAAGTTATAAAAGGAAGACTTTGAGCATCACTTCACATCTTTGGACTACAGTACTGTTATGTTGTCGGTTTGGCTTTGGGTTTGCTTCGAGGAATGAAGGCCTCCTAGCTCGGGCATTGCTTCTTGTTTGCAAGACAACAACTAGTGGTGATTGTATCTATTTTATGAGTTGCATTTAGTTTGTGCATTGTATTCAGCTTATGCATTGTTAGATTTGATTGGAATATTAGTGGTTTCAGATTATTGCATTCATGATACAGCAGATTCATGTTTTTATTCATCAATCAAAAAATACCAAAAATAATGTTCTGGGTAATAGCTCATTTTCTTTGTTAGGTCTAGGCGCCATATTTCCCTAAATTGCAGATTTTTTAGAGAAACCATCAATTTATAAGAGCAAATCGCCCTTCCTTGAGGGTCGTACCATTGTTGCATGCATTGAAATTCGTGTATAAATAATCTAAGGTTGTTTGATCTCATTTCATTGTCTTAGTAAAGGCGGCATCATTCTTAGGGTGTTTTGCATTTGGTTTCAAGTCAATCCGTTGAGTTATGGAAGAGTTATGAACATCTAAGTGATTCTCTGGATTGCTGGTTATTCATTTAAAATTGTAGATTTGTACTAAAAAAAACCAGAATTGTTAGTTGATCCTTAAAAGGTTCATTGTTGGCACTCCTAACTAAGCTAAGGAGAATTCTTATGATGTAATGTTAATCTATCAAATTCCTAAGTTTTGGCAGGCGAATGATCATCAAGTTGTAAACTGACAGTAGTACTGGCAATCATTCTCATTTTGCTCATTTCTGATATGTAACACTCTCTTTCATTGAAGTTGTTTTGTAATAGATTTATCTCCGCCCTATGGTAGCTACTTCCCATTCTGGGTTAGCAAGCACATTCTGGGTGTTGAGTAGTTTCAGCTTTCAACATTTCTTTTCACGCATTATTATTTGTAATCACTCCGCCATATGGTTGCCCCTCACTCCATTCTGGATTGGGTAGCACATACTTGGTGTCGAGTTCCCTTTCAGCATTAGAGTAGAAGATCCTCTGACCATATGCTCGCCATCATTGGCGCCATTCTTGGTTAGAGTTACAGCATAAGCAATTTGATTTAGATCCTCTGACCAATGCACACACCTTGCCCACATCGGGATCCTGGTGTACACTCTGGTTAGAGTTGCTTCAACACGTTTTGGTTTATCTCTAACCTTAACGGGTGTATTGCTTTGTAAACTGTTATTTGAAAAAATTGAAAAAAATTGGCTCAGAATATTTCATGGAACCTATAGGTTACTTGCTGTGAAGAAGACAACCTTGTGACAACTTGATGACTTTCTTCAATCTTGCAACCTAGTCTTCAAAGGATCTTCAAGCCTTAAAACACTTGGATCTCCAATCACACATGTAGAGAGATAAAAACTTGTTGATTGTTAGGAAATAGGGGTTTGCCTTGGTCAAACCTTGTTTAGGTAGTTAAACCTTGTGATGAAACAATGAAATATGAACATGAAAGATGAAATATGAAACATGAACAATGATACCTTGAATGATATCTTGAAATGTAAATTGACAATCTAACATGGAGTGGCCATGTAGAATGTAGATCCTGATCTTGAACTTTGATGTGAAACAATGCTTGTAAATGGATCTTCAATGCGACATCACAACACTAGATCAACAACATGCTTGATGCTTAATGATATTGACATGATAATGGATCTTGAATTGCTGCAACAAATGATGAAGAATTTTGCCCTTGAATTCCTTAGAAATGCTCTTGTAAACTCTCTTGATGCTCTTGTAAAGTCTTGGAATGCTTAACTCTTGATAGCTTATGTTGATATCATGAAGGCTTAGTGAAATAATGATTTGAGACCTTGTTTATATAGGAAATCCATCCAAATACCATTTATTAGATCCCATAAGCTGACATTCATGTAATTTGAACTTAAAACCCTGATTTTCTGCTCAAAAGCCTGAAAGGTGGCCAAATGGGAGTCATATGCCACTTGTGGCATATATGTCCCATTTGGGTGGGACTTATATGCCACTTGTGGCATATAGGTCCCATCTAGGTGGGACTCATTCAACCAAGGTGGTGTATGGGTCCCACCAAGCCTTTTTAGGTGGAGGAAATGTCGAGGAGTTAGAAAATTAAGTGTATTTGATGTCTATGTCAAGATTTCAATTGAAATATGCCTCGTGATGCATAATATAAGGTATTAGGGACATATTAATGATGATATGAAGGTCATAAATGCAAGAGGGCTCAAAACTCAATGTGAAGGTGTAAATAAATACACTTTACAACATTAAATTAAGGAAAAATTAGGTTTATTTTGATTAAAAGGACCCTAAATCCAATGTGAATGTGGAAAACACATTACAAAACTAGGTCAAGGAAACATTGGGTCCACTTTAATGTTAATCATTCCCAAATTAAGTGCAAAAATGTAGAGGGATACATTTTTCGTCATTACATTTAGCCCCCACTTTAGTGAGAGGAGGAACTTGCTTCAAACTCACACTAAAGTAGACATTCAAGAGGGGTCCAAGTGTATCGATGCGGATGGTATAGGATAACAAGGATCACAAGAGGTAGTCAAGCCCCCCTAGGATCCAAGATCCTATTTCAAACTGCCATAAGCACAATAGGACACACACAAGGTGTATGATATGCAACAGTACAAAAAGATACATAAATATGCAATGCCAATAACTAAAAGAAAGAAAAAAAAACAAGAAAAAATAGAAATAGGTGGATCAAGCTTCGAACATCTATCCTACACGTTATGGATCAAATCTAAGCTATTTTTCCAAAGATACAAGCTCACTCTAAGGCAACGAAACTTTAGGTTTTCCACTGGGTGAGTATTAAAAAAGGGTGGCTTACAAGTGGAACACAATGTCCACTATGCAAACCAAATGCACACTCACAAGGGCTAGTGAAACCTCAAGCTGTCCACTAGGTGAGCCCCCATAAATACATACGCACACAGTCAGTATGCGCTCGCACAGACAAGCAAGTGGCTATGGGAAAGTCACGCCTAAGTTTGATTCCCATACGTACAGCCATACCAAAGCTATACCTCTTGCTAAGTTTGATAAGGCGCCGCACACCAATGAACTTTGAGCTTCATGAGGTAAGCAAAGCTTCGTATGCTTGAAACTCATGAACAAACAAGATGGCTCCATAGGAAAGCAAAGTGTTTTATGCAAGGTGGCCATATAACAGATATTATAAATGCAAAATACTATAAGGTACGTTCAAATGGATTTTTCTTAGTTCATGTAAGGTTTCTTCTTAGGGAACATCATACCTAATGTCTCCAAGAGAGGAAAAGTCAAAGAAATATCATGCTCTCAAAAGATATCAATCCCAATGACACCACCAAGAAAAGGATGCATCATAAGAATAAATAAAGTCGCATAGTGAAACATGAGTGTCGATGTATGCCACCACTTTAAAGCGGTTGCTAACACCATTGTTGTGAGAAATTTCTTTAAAGTAGAAGAAAACATGAGCTTACTCGGAAATCCCTATGCCAAGTCATATGTTTCCAAATGAAGCTATGTCATGGATAAGGGGTTTCCCCCAAAACTCAGTATGTCACATGCGAGCCAACTTAAGGCATGTTATCCACATCCCAAGCTTGCTCTTATATATACATGAAAGGTGGTCAACTAGCTAAAAGAGACAACAACAAGTGACATACAAGGAAAAGGTACTTGACCCCTTCCCCCACTTAGTGCAAGACAAGGATGAGCCAAGATGATTGATAAGAAACATGATAGAGTGACAATCAATAACAATTAGAGGAATTAGGTTCCCTAACATAAGGAAGAGCACCACACTCCTTAAGATGTTAAATTTTGTTACTTAAAGCCTTACATTCATTAGTAGAATGACCATGAACTCTATGATATGCACAAAATGAATTCTTGTAGTAAAAATTCTTTCATGTTCTTGGAGGGAGAGATATCAGATGATCTTAGAGGAGTCTCAACAAGATACCTTCTTGATCAATAGTAGAGGATGTTCCTTTATTTTCACAAGATGTCATACACACACTAAATGATAAGGCCTTAGATGACAATGGAGATAAAGGTGGTAAACCTAGATCTTTCTTGAAATAGTATGGTATATTAGTTTGCTTCGTGTGTTCATTGTATCCATGTTTAGGAGGGAGGTTGTCATCACGACCATAACAATCTTTCAATTCAGATGAAGGGGGTTTATGCTTCTGAGAAGGATTGGCTTCTTCATGAGAACACAAATACTTTTTAGGTTTCTTAAAGTTCATCCTCTCATGAGGGATGGGGGTTAAATAGCCCCCATCACCATCATGGGGTAATGTTGTTGATGTAGAGCCAAGTTGTGTGAATGAAACACAAGGTTGTTTTGGTTTAGATTGTGATATTTTGTACTCTCCCATAAAGAAGGGTGTAAAATCTAATGAACCCCAATCGTCACTAAAAATTGTGTCTGAAAATGAATTGTTTGTATATGACTCTTTGGAATTTGAGGGTGAGATTTTGGATTCTTTATTGAAACGAGGCACAAAATATAACGACCCCCAATTATCACTAAAGAGTTTTGTTGTAGGTGAATTGGGATTGACACCAACTTGTATAGGTTCAACTTTTGATTTTGGAATGTTATGATCATATGATTCATAGCTTCATTCATCTACTTCAACCATGTATATCTTGTTGTTGTATTCAAATTTCATCACACAGTGAAGAGTAGATTGGACTCCCTTCATAGCACGAATCCATGGTCTCTCTAGGAGAAGGTTGGTTGTAAGAGGTCCTGGCATGATACGGATAGGGGTAGGAAACACTGTAGGTCTGACCTCAATAGGTAATGTGATAATTCCTAGTGGTTGCCTATTAACATTTTCAAAGCCATAAATATTAACTTCATTAATTTGAATGAGCCTCTTGTCCACACCAATTTTATCTAGGAGGTCAATGTTGCAAACATTAAGACCTGCTCCATTGTCTATGAGAGTGCACTTAAGTGTATTTTCATTAATGATCACCTTTATCATCAAGGCTTCATTTTGGTTTTGAATCTCAAGTGAGGGTAATTCATTTTTAGGGAATGTGATTTTCAACTATGTGACATGCATATGATCAAAGGAGGGTGTCGCACTATTCAATTTCATGTAAGATTGAATCTCCTTCTTTATTTGTAATATTTCTTGAAATAACCAATTGTATGTAGACGTGATAGTTGAACAAGTTGCCATATGGATATATTAGTGGGAGTATTTTTAAGGTCTTCAACTATGATATGTAAAGGTGAACAAGGAGCACTAGGAAAAATATGTTAAGGCAATGGTAATGAAGCGGGAGTGGTTTGTGATTTTATACATGTTTGAGCAACTGTGTTATAAGTCGGTTACTGCAAAATATTGTCACTATTGATTGCATTTTAGATTTCAAGAAATATCTTATTTTCTTATGTGGTTCACTAATGGGAGGTGACTTAGGAGGCTCACTAAATAAAGGAGATCCAATTTTTGTCGTCATAACTTCAACAAAATTTTCTTTATTTGCATGATCTCTTAGTGAAGAGGAGTCTAATGTCACTTCATCATCTTCATCTAAGGAAGCCTCATTACTAGTGTTTAAAAAACCTGTGTCAATGTTCACATTTTCTTGCACCATGATGTCCTCCCTAGGAGGAGATTTTTTAGGAGAACTACAAACTAGTTGTTCGTGACATTCAAAGGTTGGTTCCTCTAAAATGATCTCATCACGAGTAAGGGAGTTATCAATGGTTGAATTTTCTTGTTCAATAAGGTTTTTCCTAGGGGAAAAGGGGAAACTAAGATTCTCATGGCTTTCATTGATTGCATTTTCTAACATCAAAGTATCTTCACAACTAGGAGAGATATTAGGAGAAAAAATGTGATTGCCATGATTATCCATAATTTCATTCCTTTGTCCCCTTGTATCTTCTAAAATAGGATAGTTAGGGGGAAGAAACATAAAGAGGATTGTCATAGATCTTAAAGTTTTGATTATCTAACACTAACATATCCTCATCATTTATAACATTATCACAAGAGGGGAAGATATTGGGAGATGAATATATACTAGTTGAAGTGTTATGAAGGTAGGTTTCAATGGTCTCTTGTGTCATGTCATCGTTATGATTACCTATGGTTATGTCCTCTTGTTTAGAAATTTCTTCCCTAATAGGAGAGGTAAGAGGAGAGAAACAACTAGGGTTATCAAAACTATCATCGATTAGTTGTTCTAACACCAAAATATCTTCTTCACAACTAGGAGAGATATTAGGAGAAGAATGAACATGATTGTTATGATTACCCAAGGTTGTATTCTCTTTCACTAGACTAACTTCACTCATAGAAGGGATACTAGGTGAGGGATCAATGGCAAACAAAAAGAGAGGGGAAAGGACCTCATATTCATATGCACTTAACACAAATTTCTTACAACACTCAACAAGATCTAAAAATAGAACATGAAGTATGATAACTAGAAATTTTTGCAATTAAAACATGATGTAATGATTGTTCTACAAACTTGAAATGCAACAATGATATGAAAAAGGATAATACAATTTTTAGACTTTGAACATGATAGTTGACTATGAAATGTTGTTAATGCCAATTTGAAATTAAGCCATGCATGAAATGAGATGAATTAAGATAGATCTAATGAAATTCATGTAACAAAAAGTTAGCTGATTGAAACATATAACTAATGGCAACAAATAGAAGTGCAGAAACAAGGTTTTCAATGTTGTAAAATGCAGTTTTAGGGCTAATCTGGAACTGATTCGCCTAGAGGGGTGTGTAAGTCTCAGTCAAGGTTTTTTAGGGGCTTGAATGCTGATAAATAGTCACAACAAAATACCTAGAAGCCATGCAAAACCACCTGTACTAGGACTAAATTGCTAGAGGGGCGTATGAGTCCCAGATTAGGGTTTTTGCACTATTTTTAGAAAATTTTGTGTGAATGTTATGTTTTCCAGTTAGGATGATGTCTACACTAAGTGAAAATGCAAATTTTAGATGAAATTCAATGATGCAAGATGAAAAAATGCAACCTATATGCACTTTCACTAATGCAAGATTTAGAAACCCTAGATGCAAAGTTAATGAAAGCTAGATCTAGGAATATGATGAACTCCAAATCAAAAAAGGGGTGTTCACATTGGGTTCACCAAAGTGTAACAATAGAAATAGGGTGTCGCCACCTTTGAGGAATGAAGAACAAGGGTAGGGTTCCTATTTCACACTTGTTACACTCAAGGAAACCTTAGAGATCTCAATCCAAATGTAGCAAGGGGAAAGCGATCTTGTAATAAGGTAGCCTAGGGTGTGGTTATGGACTAAAGGAGGGTTCACCGCCAAGCTAGGGCTTGGAAAGATAAGAAGTGTAAATGACATGCAAATTACTATACAAAACCTAACTAAATGGCCTAGGAAATGAAATTGAAATGTAGAATAACAAATTGGAAATGAACAGAGGTGCACCTGGAAGAGTGATGAGGTCAAAAAAAGCTCCAAAACCCTAAAAAATTATTGTTTGATGCCCACTAGGACTCATATGCCAGTCTAGGTGATTTAGTCCTAGATTAGGGTTTTTGGGTGGAAACAAGAATCTGACAGTGGTGAGTCTGAATCTCTTGAAATTTGGAAAATATGCTATACTGAGACTCATATGCCACAAGTGGTGTATCAGTACCACTTTTATTTTTTGGATGGTTAAGATCTTAATTAGGTCTCCAATCTTTGCTCTTCCTTCTACAATTTGTTTTCAGGTTTGAAACTTTGATTTGTAACCTGTAGGTGACTTTCTATGAAGAAGAAAACCTTGAGACAACTTTATGACTTTCTTCAACCTTGCAACCTAATCTTCAAAGGATTTTCAAGCCTTAAAACACCTAGATCTACAATCACACATGTAGAGAGAGAAAAACTTGTTGATTGTTAGGAAATAGGGGTTTGCCTTGGTCAAACCCCGTTTAGGTAATTAAACCTTGTGATGAAACAATGAAATGTGAACATGAAACATGAACAATAATGCCTTGAATGATATCTTGAAATATAAATCAACAATCTAAAATGAAGTGGCCATGTAGAATGTAGATCTTGATTTTGAACTTTGATGTGAAACAATGGTTGTAAATGGATCTTCAATGCTACTGTAGACATCCAAATTTGGACACTTAATTTATCCAAATTTATCACTTTTCGTCTAAACATCCTCTTATCCAAGTTAATTAAGTAATATTACTATTATTTAATCAATATCTTTAATTCTGCCAAATCTCTAAGGTTTTTAATTAATAATTAAATACCTTACCCTCCTTAATCCTCTTTTCTTCAAATAAATTAAATAAATATTACATTTATTTAATTCCTCACATGTCATTTTCATCTAATCCTAATCCATTTCCTAATTTCTTCATTAGGGATGTGCACATGCCTAATCCTTGATTAGGATGTGTCACATCCTCCAACTTTTGCAAGTTGGCTTCTAATCCTATTTATTCTTCTAATTATTGATTAATTAAGCCTAATCATTCTCCAAGGAATTTTTAATTCCTTTTTATTCTTCCTAGATTCCCCTATTTTATATGTGAATTTTTAATTCACATTTCATCCTTCCAAGGCTTCTAGAACCTTGGACTTGTCACAATCTTCACATGTGACCAACCTTGGACTTGTCACAATCTCCACATGTGACCAAGTCCCACCTTTTTGGAGCCCACCTTTTATCCTCTAGATCTCCTAGGAATGTGAATTTTTAATTCACATTTATATCCCCAACCACCTTTCCTTTTCCCATGTAGATTTTTGAGGAATTCCAAAATTCCTCAAATGTCCCTTTCACTCCCACTTGGGGACAAGAAATCCCTTTTTGTGGAAATCCTCTCATCCCCAAGGTGCATGTCCTTTTCCACCTCATGTACCTTCTTGACAACTCATCTCCACCTCATATCCTCTTGTCCATCTCACCCTCCACATGTCAAGATGTGAGGGCTTGTGGGTTCTCAACCCACTATAGCCCTTCATCTTGGCCTTGTTGGATCCATCTTGACTATTGAATTCTCTAGAGAATTCAAGATCCTCTATAAATACCCCCTCCTCAAGGGCATTTTTAGAACACTTTCATTTGGAGCAACCTTATGCTGCCAATTTTCCTTCTCAACACTTCTTCATTTGAACAACCTTATGCTGCTAATTTTCCTTCTCAAACACTTTGCATTTTGATAACTACATGCTGTCCATTTGAATCCTCAAGCCTTTTCAATCATTCAACCATCTTTGTTAATCATCTTGCATATAGAATCTTGCATCTTAATCACTCAATCCATCATCTAAGGAGCACACAATCCATTCCAATCAAGGGCCAATCAAGGAGAAATCAATAGCAAGGAAGGTGAAATCGTTTGTGTTTTATTTAGTCCATTTTTCTTATTGTTTATCACTCTTTTGGCTAATCTTGAGGTGTCTTTGGTATTTTATCACTTGCATTTTAAGTTGTTTTGCACATTTAGAGAAGGATAGATATCAAGGTATCAGGAAAAGCTCGCAGAAAGGCGGTAGCGCCCCCGCAGAAGTGTGGCAGCGCCCTTCACAGAAGTGCGGCAGCGCCCTTCACAGACCCGCGGCAGCGCCCTTCACAGAACTGCGGCAGCTCCCTTCACAGAAACGCGGCAGCGCCCTTCACAGACCCGCGGCAGCGCCCTTTACAAAAATGCGGCAGCGCCCTTTACAGAAGTGCGGTAGAGCCCTTCACAGACCCGCGGCAGCGCCCTTCACAGAAGTGCGGTAGCGCCCTTCACAGACCTGCGGCAGCGCCCTTTACAGAAGTGCGGCAACGCCCTTCACAGACCCGCGGCAACGCCCTTCACAGACCTGCGGCAGCGCCCTTTACAGAAGTGCGGCAGCGCCCTTCACAGAAGTGCGGCAGAGCCCTTCACAGACCCGCGGCAACACCCTTCACAGAAGCGTGGCAGCGCCCTTCACAGAAGCGCGGCATCGCCCCAAAATAGCACAGTTCGGAAGGTAAAATAGGAATTTTGGCTTCATTTTGTTTCAGTTTTTTTTATAGCTTTTATGTAATAACACTCTAACATTGTGGTGGCAAGGATATTGCTGTTTTTCGCTAACGTTTTGCAGCATATTGTGGCGAAATTTGACCAAAGACGAAAAAGAGGACAACTAACATTTGTTTGCAGGGTCATCTACATAATCAAACTTTCAAAAAAAATTATCTCTGCTGTTTTCAAACATAATCTAATTAGGGGGATTAAACCTCACTGTTTGTTGTGGTTCCTTATTTTTGTGTTACCCAAGGGGGCATTGATTTGTTTTCACTTTCCCCTTGCACTTCGTGTGAGCCTGGGGAGTAGTTGGAAACAGTTAGTGTCTTCTTTTTAGTGGGACCTGTTTGAGGATTTCATCACCCCAAGGGACGATTCCAACCACGTGTACCGGCGGGGTATATAAAGGGGGGAGAACGAAAGTTGTACCCCAATCCAGTTGCGTCGTGTAGACATGCAAAATTTACATTATGCATTCGATCAGGATCATTTATCAATTAAACTAGACATTGCATTAGATCCATTTATCACCTTCATCCATTTAAATAATCTCATTGCCCAAGGTTATTTAAATAAATCAAAAAGCCATTTAAATCAAATCCTAAATCATATTCCATCATTTTCTAATTCAAATAAATCAGAATATCAAAATCCAAAATGTCAACTCACCTAATCAGCATTAAATCAGCATGATCATCATCTAATCCTAATCTAATACTAATCACATCCCACTTGCATTATCTAGACCTAGCCACTTGCACAATAAATCAATTTTATTGATTTATTAAAACACTCATTTTCCCTCAACATGACAAGTCAAACAGGGCATTTATTGCTCTCCTTTCTTGTCCCCCTCTCAAAATTTATTGCAAATTTGAATTCAAAATTTCCCCTCTTGGGCACTCTTCCCAAATCTTGCACACATCAACTAATCACATGATGACAAGTGTCCTTCAACTCATTGGCTTGTTTTTGATCCCACATTGGTCCCTCTTCAACACTTGGCATTTTGAAAATCTTTAAATAAGTGCTTCATCCTCAAGCAAATCCTCCACAATCTTGCAAGGTCACTCTCTTCATTTGAGATTAGATCTTGTCCATCATCTCCATCATCTATAGCAATTTCATCATCTTGAGCTTTTTATCAAGGATTGGGAAAGGGTCACTAGCACATGTGACACCAATCCACTATGAGATAGAGTTGGATCATGTCTTTCATATGCATTCTTTAGTTTCTATTGTTTCATTTTATTGCATGATTGATATGTTTCATTATTTCATAGGGATGTTAAAATGTTGTTTTGTTTTAAACTAACATTTTGCAGATTTTAACATCCACAAAATGGCGCTAGAAGGAGGGCATAGTTAGGAAGGTTTCTAAAGTTTCTACGATAAGTCTATTTTGGGCATAGGCTGATTGCATTTCTTTACAGAACTATTTCAAATGAATAAATGTGCATCTCCTATTCATCTACATTTTGAATATGTTTTGTCCAATTTTGAGTGGTGACTTGTCCTCAACATGGATACATAAAGATTCAAGTGAACTATGCATTTGATAGCTCCATTCTTTGCATACAAGGGATGAATGATATAAATCTATGTTATGAAAGATACATATGCATATAACTTGGATAGGCATTTGGTCCATATCAAAAGAATAAATGCTTACAAACCATTGACAGAGGGGCGGCTGTATGATTTATCTTTGCAGTATTGAGGGCACACCCATTAAAATCCTGCAATCTTTACATTCTACTATTTTGTACGCCTGTTAATCACATTTGAAGCCTTTTAATGAGTCTATTTAGTGTCGTAAATATCAAATTCCAACTACATCTGTTCTTTTTTTTAACTGTGTGACTTCCATTAGCATCACACCATGTCATCCCATGCGCACAATCTCCATTTTGCATGTAGGCCAGTTGCATCTTTATTCTCCAGGCGGTGAACACTAATGCTTTCGGCATTTAATCTGCGCGTTATTGATGTTATTTGCATTATAAACTAATTGATATTATTGTCACGGTATACTTGTATGCAGGCAGTGAATGTATTTTGTGTAGGTCTGGCAATCATTGCCACCCAACAATTTCGGCATGGAAATGTCTCTTGGTTTGTCAAACGACGATGCCAATCACTTCAACGTCCCCAGCATTGAAAAATACCATAATGTGCAAGGCTATCCTCTCTATCACTGAGAGGATATTATGCCAAACATAGCAGTCCAGGAGACCATATCAATTTAAAGCATTCTGTCACACAGTTCACATTTCTTGTCTATGCTTTCACAGCTTACATTTGCTTGAAAATTTCTAAAGCCTTTCAACAAGTTCCTCCTGCGCATATCTTGACATCTCTCTGAGGCTTTCTGTCGATGGTTCGTGTGCCTTGTCTGTGAATCCGCATTTTGATTCAACGAATCTATTTGATGCATATCTTGCAAATGTTGCATACCATGAGAACATATTTCTTTGCCCATTCTGTCAAATAGTTCAGGGCCTTCTCTAAGCGTCCACTTTTTACATTATTACATTAGCCATCGCTGCTTGATGGATGTTCATGCATGTATTTGGAGTGGCTGCAAAGAAGAGGATGCGCAGGTTTGGGTAAATGTCGTCCTGCTAGCGGAAAGATAACGCATCATTTCTAGTCAGGGACTTATGGCATGCTGTGATTTCTTTGTCTGCACAATATTTATTGCTTGCACCAAGTTTAAATGTCGTGTTGGGGCTGGAAGATGATGCACATCATCTCCATCATGACTAGCATAATAAATTCATGTCAACAAGCTAAATGTGAACAGTGGTGAAATTTTTAAAGCTGCCTTGTTCGATGTTTGACTTCCTCGCATTGTCTAGAGTAGGCTGTAGTTATTTCGCTCTTGACTAACGATGATTTCTGTTGATTGAATCCTGTATTCAATCTGCTTTCAACGTACTCATCCCGGATTTTATGTGATCTCATTTATTATAATACCCTTATAGTTCCGGGACGCTATCTGATTCAAATACTCAGCAGAATCTGCGAAGGTTTAGATTATCCATAGATCACAGGTATCCCAATTGATCAATCTGTCGGCCATGACTTGCAGCCGATTGTTGGCTATGACAGCGAATATGGTGGGGAGCCCGAGTTATACAAGTTATTAGCAGCAGCTTTAAATACCATGTGCCTCACCCAATGCCCATTAAAGCTATTGGCATTTACAAAGACTAGCTTAAGAGATCAGCGGCTGAGATTGTGCATTCACTTGACTAAAGGAAATAAGTCGATGCTAGGATTGTTGAATACAGTCTTATACTTTCCAACTGCATCACTTTGAAAGCCTTTGTCTTCTTTTTTTTATATACACTGGTCTAAACTATGTTGTACATCACTCTCCAGATTTGAAAATTTTGAATGTTTCCCACATGGACAATATCTAACAGCTTGCCAAATCAGGAAAGTGAATACCTTTTGTCATTTAATACATCTATAGTAGATGAGCTACTTTGAATACTCATTGCTCTTCTAACGCCTTGTTGTTTCATTTTTTGCGCAGGCTGGGAGTACGCTGGTAAAGATTGTATTTTGAAAAGACATTTTGGCTCTTCTATTTAAAACCGGCCACATGCATTTTATTGGAAGTCTTTAAAAAGTCTCATTTAGCTATCATTTAATGCGCTAGTATTTGGGTCTTCTTACGCTTTCAAACAAATCCTGCATCATTTGAATTTCATACCAAATTTATGGTTGTTCAATCATGTCCAGAATTATATATCTAACAGCCATAAAGTTGATACGGTTTCACTGATTGACTCGTTTTTCCTCATTTATTTAAATTTGTTTGATTTTGATATCACAACGACATAAGGGGTTTATAATAAATCACTTGGGATCTAATTTTTTATACTCACGAAGTGAGTAAATCAGATTTATTACACATTATCAATGCATAATCTAAGCCTTCAAGGAAGAGGAACTTTGGTGTTAAAGTCATCATTAAATGCATGCACTTTGTTTGAAAATGTATTCATCATAAATTTCATTTCAAATATCTTATTTTGTTTTTTGTGCTTATAGGTGAAGGCGAAAGTTGACATCAAAATCAAACATTGGTACAAAGCTGAAAATCAACAAAGGTACAAACAAACAACGAAGACAAAAAGGGACAAGAAAAAGTAAAAAGTCAACAAGGAGGAGGCTAGCAAACGAAGACGAAAGGGGGATTTTTTTTCTTGAAAACACAATTTGTTTTTTAACGCTTTAGTGTTTGATCAACACTACTTCACGAAATTGTTTTTCTTTTCGTTTTAGAACACTAGTTTTCATTTGGGGCTAAAACGAACAATTTTATTTTCATTGCAAAGGGCTTAAAATGAACCTTAGGACACACTTACTAGATTTCGTTTTGGGTTAAAAATTGAACAAGCAATCCTCACACTTCATTTTGGTGCTTAAAATGAATTCACAATTGCTTTGAAGGGTATAAAACAAACAAGTGTTTGATTTGTGTGATTGTCTTTTGAGTACGTATCCTCTCCCCTTGCGCTTCGTGCGATCTAGGGTGCAAGAGAAACACTCAAAATACATTTTATTGCTTTGAAACACTTCAATTTGGGCTTAAAAATTGAACATCTTGTGCGAGTGTGAGTAGGGGCATTTTCGCGTACATTCTCTTTCTTTGTGCCATTAAAGATCGATCGAGTTACCCGGATTGTGTCTTTGCTGCTTTTGTTTATCTTAGAGGGCCTACCTTGGGGAAAAAGTACTCACCCAAGCGGCGACTCAACCGGTAACACTCTAAAGCCAAGAGTATTTCCAGCTGGGATATAAATGTGGGTTTTGGTTAAATGCCATAATCACGCGGTTGGCTCCGACAAGATGGATCGAAAGGGGACTCTTGCGTATGGGTCAATCTCCACGAACGGAAAGTCCTTACTAGAACCTATGTGCTAGAATTTGCCAAAATCCTTAATCTATTTGTTGGTACAAGAGCGGTCGTGCAGAAGCCACCCCACACTCTTACGGTCTTCTAGTAGAGATGGAAACACGCCATGGGAGTTTCATGGTGTTGATGCTTGGCTGCCCCGATTGACGTTAATGAGCCGTGGAGGGGAGCCAGTGGGGTCAAGCATCTAACCATCGCTAGAGATAAGCGTAGCTGGACTTGTCCAAGTGGGAATCCAACAAATATTGTCTTACACATCCATAGGGCTTGTAATTATTCTTTGTTTGAAAACACAGTGTGTATTCGAAAACATTTTACAAACAAACATTCAACATGATTCTCAAAATTTCAAACCCTCTTAAGACAAATATCATTGACTCAATCCATATGCTATTGCTTTCCCTTGGATTCACGTCCTTAGAGGTTCCTAAGCATTGGATTATACCTCAATTTGTCTTCTTGAGTAAACAATAGGAAAACCCTTGCCTTAAGTTCATTTGAATTTCATAAAATATCTTGTGGGGTTTAAAATTAAGACATTGGACATCTTAGTTTGAAACTTTAATCAAGAGAGTATTTTTGATAAAATAAAGCCATTAAACAAAGATAACAAATTGGACCCCACACATGTGCTTGATATCTCTTGGTCATATTGGTCTTTTGATTGCTCTTAGAGAAAAGTGTGTTCTTCAATACCTTGGCCTAGTAAACAAAGTCTCTCTAAAGTCTCTTAGGATCAAAATCAAACACTTCATCCACCTCAAACATTTATCAACATCATCCCACAAACAACTTTAGAGTTTTGAAAACATCATCCTAGACTTGGGTACATTTCCAAACCAAATCAAAATCATTTGTTTAGTTAGGTGTGTTTGGATGAATCCTTCCACGCACACTTAGTTAAATTATCACCTCTTTGAACAAGTTCATCCTAAGATAACATCCAACATCTTAGGGTTTACAAGTTCATCATCCACATCAAACAATCAAAATCAAAATCCCTAAGTCTAGCATTGATTCAAAGTTCCTAAACGTTCATCATTCATATCATCCACCTTTCATCCTCCATCTCACCATTGGTCTTAAGAACCTTAGAGGTCACTTTCATAACAAGGTCAAAAAACACAAGAAGAACATGGAATATACACTTGATCCATACATTTTGAGTAATCTAAATCAGTTGAATCTTCAAAGCCTTGCAATGCCTATCAATTATCAAAGTCCATACATGGGATCATTACCTTCGACAAATGTCAATGGTACAACAAGTGTGAGTATGCCCAAGTCAAAGTTTGGAACATATTTCCCAATGATAGATCTAAGTCCAAACCTACAAATCCACCAATCGAATAATCAATGCATGAGCCTTGAAACAAACAACGTCATTCCACCAAATCCCTACAAACCAAATGTAGATGTACCAAGTGCAAGTTTTCGAAACATGAATCCTAACTCGGAAAACTTTGGAAAAATGATTCCCAATACCAACAATGTTCATCCTATCATCCCAAATCAAAATGTCATCCAAAATCCATTTTTCCATGATCCCATTCAAAAACGACAAGCATGCATGCCAAAACTACTTGAACACAAGCCAAATCAACTATCTCAAGTGAGTCAAGATCAAAATCAAGAACAAATTTGGCGAGATCAAATTGCGGAACTTTCCAAAATAGTTGAGGCATTGCGCCAAGGGAAATCTCCACCACCATTACCCACATCATTCCTTGGTTTAGGGCTTCCCCCTTTACCTAACACCAATCAATCCACCCAAATCAATCCACTTAATGTCAATCAAACCATCACGTCAAATCCTTCGAGTATATCATCGACATCACACCAATGGATGGTATCTAATCAAACAACATTGATCCCAAATCAAAATACGGTCTCCCAAGGACCTATCACCTCGGTCAATCCAACCATCACTATCCCTTCAATCATTCCAAACGCCACTATCACACCCATCACATCTCAACCTCTCACTACCATGATCGCTCCGAGCGTATCTCAAACACTTGTCACTACATCCAACATGATTCTAAATCCACCACCACCCCCACCACCACCAACTTCCACCACATCAATCCAATACAACGCGACATTACAAGCTTCTTTTCAAAAGGGATACCAACAATATCTAGCCATGCAACAAGCAACACAAGCTCAAAGTGTGAAACAATCCTCTCAAGTTGCCCAAGCCTCTCAAGCTACCCAACCAACACGAGCACAAACACAAAAGATGACAACTATTGAAAACAAGGATCAAGATCAATCCATCACTGAGCACATGTTTACTTCATCCAATGATCAAATTGACATATGTCGAGAGTCACTTTTCAATCACGATCAAAATCCACCAACAAAACTCGACAATAAGCCAATTCAAGCAATATCAACATCACTTGACTCTATGGTCGAAGACATTCATAATCTCTCCACCACAATTGTCGAAAACAATGCTCAAAACCTCTCCATCGAGGAGCACATTGAGGATGTATCTACACAATCCGATGATCAACTCACCATACATCAAGAGCCACTTTTTAGTGATCTCTTTCAAGGAGTGTTAGGACTATTTGATCCAATTGACATAATGCACGATCCATCGACCTATGATCATGTTGAAAATGTCTCTACATCGCCTTATGAGTTAGAGGACATATCTCAAAAATTTATTCCAAAGCAAGATCAAAATCTTTCACTAAGGTCTAGCAATGATCCTTTTCAAAACATGTTGATCCCCTTTGACCTCATGGTTACAGATGCTGAAGGAACCTTGAACTTGACCATGCCTAATGTTGACATCCAAAAGTCCTTTGTAAGAAATCTATCCTTTGAAGCTGCCCCATGTCAAGAACTTGATCCAAAGCATGTCAAAAGCAACTCCGAAATTAATCATGATCAAGAATTTGTATCTCCAAGATACTACAATAATCTAATGAACACTCTCTTATCCATGCAAGATGATCATATTCATACTCCTCCATCTACCCATGAGATGCTTTCTATAGATGGACACATAGATGATCTTCATCTAGAACAAAATCTTGCTACACAAAAAGAGCAAATTCTCAACTCCTACAGTCAAATGGAGTTATCAACATCAGGATCGAATATGTCCCAAATTCAAACTGAGGACATCATGAATAAAGATATCCATCATTATCCGCTCAACGAAACAAGTCAGATAGAACATCCAGAGTTAGCGGAGCAGCAAATGGAAATAACATCACCTATGGTGGTCATTTATCAGAGAGTGCATTCTATACAAGAGATCTCAGAACAAGCAGAATCAAAGCATGAAGGTACTACTTCTACCATACTGGGGGCAACTTCGTCTCAAGCAAACATCAACATAAGAGGCATGAAGAATCCTTATGATGAAACCGATGTCAATACTACAACCAGTCATGTCACGAATCTTCATCCACCCATCACCCCATCCATGAATTGGGACCAACGTCAAAAGAAAGATCTGAATCAAAGCACAAAGAATGTTATCAAATCAAGAAAAGCCAAGAAGCATAATGGACAAATCAAATACATATGGATACCAAAGAATACAAAGAAAGTTTATCCCTACCAAACTCCATCAGATCCGAAAGCGTGGGCAAACTAAAGAGGAAGGTATCCATCAAAGATGTCATAAAATCAAAAGCAGTCTTTTCAAGCGGCATTACAAAGTGTATCAAGCAGTTGGTCCTAATTCCACACACACTTCCGTATCCACCCATCATTGCTCATCTTCCCAAGTTTGGAGAGTCAAAGGTTCCAAACTGTCAACCAATCCATCTCTTATCCATAAACACACTCCATCCATGCCTCCACACATGATATCCAATTCTTACATTGACCGTGTATTGGCAAAGACCCTTCATCATAAGGATTATGAAGGAACTTTATCGCGATGTGCGCACCAAGACAGAGTTAACTCCGGTATCGACGAAGCAGATCAAGAATCCCAAAAGCTGCATTCAAGTGCACGTATCTTAGCAAAGCAGCTTCTTCAAGCAGGATATCGATGGCACATTATGACGTATTATCTACTAACACCACCTCGTGGTTCAGCATGAATCTTCAGAAAATACAAAAAAATAAAAAAATATGAAAATCCAAAAAAAAATCAGAAAAAGGATTGAAAATAGTAAAGATAAAAATCGTCCTCTAGTGAAAACCGCATGGGCGGCGCTTTGGGCAAGACCATGACGAAAACCTAGCAAACAGGCGTCATGTGTAGAATCGAGCATCTACGTGCGCCACTTCAAGTGAAAGCATCTCATCCCATCCATAATAAATCGAGCATTCCATCCATCTTATCCATAATAAATCCATCCATCCATAAACCATCGATCCAATCCATTCACATCCATCATCTTAGTTATCTTGATCTTGATGAAATTTTGGATCACACTTTACGCTTGCTTACGATAAACATCTTGACATGGGCCATTTTCACTAATCCTATCCTATGTAGCATTATCTGAGCCATGAAGCATTATCCAATAAGCATTCAGTATCTGAACACCTTATCTTATCACAATATAATCCTTGGCATACTTTGCGTGCTTACCATATCCATCCATCCATACACTTATCCGAGCATCCACCCATTGCATTCCATACGTTGCTAGACATTGGGGGCAGATATGTACATCTTGCTTCGAGAATAAATCTTGGTCTATGTCCTCCAACTTATGTGGCTTATCCAAACATTGGAAAAACATGAAATCAAATTGGTCCACCACTTGTGAGCTAAAAAATCCTAATCACTAGCCCATGGCATATTTTCAATGGGGTAAAATCAGCCCCCTTCTTATCAAGCTTCATCTTTCATCAACATCAATCCAAACAATCACTATCAATGATCTAACACACCCACAAATGTCACATCAAATCATCCAAACATCTTTGTTCAAAACCAAGCTTCATCAAACATGATCAATCAAATCCAAATAAAAATCATCATCTCGATATCCTTGTGTTGTTTAACATTCATCCTTGCATTGTCGTGTATCCTCAACAATGTTATCATTATCAATTTTGATCAATCCAGTCCTTGCATTGTTGTGTATCCTCAACAATGTTATCATCATCAATCCCATCAAATCCTTGCATTGTTGTTCATCCTCAACAATGTTATCATCATCATCAATCCATCAACCTGATCGATCAACCTTAGCTTGGTTTTTAGAAGTAAAAATCCCAAACATATAATCGAGTATCATCAAGCATACATCCATATCCAAATCGGCCAAAATCATAAAATCCAAAACATCCAAAATATTGAAAATCCAAAACACTCAGTAAAAAGTCAAAAACATCAAAAACATTGGAATTGAATTCATGTCGCCTCTCGAGCTGAACGAGGAAAGGCTAATCTTTGATCAGCCCTTAGACATCAAAATCCAAAACATCCAAAACATCAAAATCACAAAAACATCCAAAAAAACATCAAAATCCAAAAACATTCGAAAAACATCAAAATCCAAAAACATAAGAAAATCAAAAAATCAAAAACATCGCAAAAATCCAAAAACACCAAAAACAGCCTCAAAACATTCCAAAAACGTCAAAAACATCCAAATATTTGAAAAAATCCACCCATCCCGTTTCGCCTACACCCGAAATAATCAATCATCCATAATAAACTGATCGTCATCTTCATCCTTTGGCAATGCAAATAGAAACAATCACAACAATTGGCAAAATCAATCTTCAATCGTAAAATCAAATTTGAAACAGCAAACCGTTAAACACAAAATCAAACTCTTGATTAGTCGCAAACATGTCAGTCGACCTTATATCAACAGCCTATCAATCAACTTATCAAACCATCATCATCTTGTACAATGCATGTCCTAGGATATATCGTTCCGACAATGGGCATCATTTATGGATATCACCTTGGATTCTTATCCTATCAAAACAAATCCCTTTGGCTAGAGGTATGAAGAACATTGGCTTGTTTGCGTACTCTTCTTGATCTTTCTTTTAATTTATCTTATTGTTCTCATTCCAAGGACCTCTCGATGATATCCTAACAAAGGATTTAGAGAGATAGGAATGGGACAACGATCATTATCTTTTTGTCTACTGTGCTTGTTGGACATTCTTGTAAAACAACTTGGTGAATACTTGCTTGTTAGGGTACCTCTAGCAAGGTTTCGATGTCAAGTGTGAACAAGAATACTCCTATCTATTTGTCGAGTCAAAGTTCCATCACACTAAGTACAACGCCATCTTGGTCCTTTATACCTTGATGCATCGTACTTAGGCGTGTTATCAAAAATAAAGTAAGTGACCCTTTGAAAATCCCAATCCTTGATAAGCAAATCATCCATCTATCATCATCATTTGTCATCATCATCTTTTATTATCATCATCATCATCTATCATCGTCATCTCTAATAAAGTCTCGACCAATTATGGACTTGTTGGATCCTCTTGTCATCATCTCATTCCCGCACTAACATCATGCATCCGTCATGCATCCATCATGCATCCATCCTGCATCTACAAATAGTCAGCATATCACATATCATTCATATCATACATAATAGGAAACATCGATCATTTCACATGCATTGCATTTGCATCATCATCATAATATAGATCTGTTAGTCTAAGCATATCATAAATCATCCGTTGCATAATCACAGCATATCACATCATCCATCTCATCCATCTTATATCATATCATCATTTAAGTTGTTTAGAATAATATAGATTTGTTATTTTAAGCATCTTGAAAACATCTCATTTGCATCGTCATCCACAATCACCCATTTTGAACCTCTTTATCACGAGATCGACCCTCAAATTGAATCTTTTCGCTCGATCTCTCGAGGGGGCAATGTACCAGTGTACTTCTTTCCGCTGGGGCATCTGAAAAAATCATGAAATTTTTTAATTTCGATTGCGGCAAGTTATTATTTGAACCAACGCAACAAGTACATTGCTTCAAAGAGGGGCAAAATGTAGACATGCAAAATTTACATTATGCATTCGATCAGGATCATTTATCAATTAAACTAGACATTGCATTAGATCCATTTATCACCTTCATCCATTTAAATAATCTCATTGCCCAAGGTTATTTAAATAAATCAAAAAGCCATTTAAATCAAATCCTAAATCATATTCCATCATTTTCTAATTCAAATAAATCAGAATATCAAAATCCAAAATGTCAACTCACCTAATCAGCATTAAATCAGCATGATCATCATCTAATCCTAATCTAATACTAATCACATCCCACTTGCATTATCTAGACCTAGCCACTTGCACAATAAATCAATTTTATTGATTTATTAAAACACTCATTTTCTCTCAACATGACAAGTCAAACAGGGCATTTATTGCTCTCCTTTCTTGTCCCCCTCTCAAAATTTTTGCAAATTTGAATTCAAAATTTCCCCCTCTTGGGCACTCTTCCCAAATCTTGCACATACATCAACTAATCACATGATGACAAGTGTCCTTCTTTCATTGGCTTGTTTTTGATCCCACATTGGTCCCTCTTCAACACTTGGCATTTTGAAAATCTTTAAATACAGGCTTCATCCTCAAGCAAATCCTCCACAATCTTGCAAGGTCACTCTCTTCATTTGAGATTAGATCTTGTCCATCATCTCCATCATCTATAGCAATTTCATCATCTTGAGCTTTTTATCAAGGATTGGGAAAGGGTCACTAGCACATGTGACACCAATCCACTATGAGATAGAGTTGGATCATGTCTTTCATATGCATTCTTTAGTTTCTATTGTTTCATTTTATTGCATGATTGATATGTTTCATTATTTCATAGGGATGTTAAAATGTTGTTTTGTTTTAAACTAACATTTTGCAGATTTTAACATCCACACGTCGTAATTGGCGGAGCATCGAAGCTAGGGTGATACCTAGATAGATGTGAAGAGTTGGTCTGAGCCTTTCAGTATCTCGCTGGGGTTCCCGACTCACGCTTGTGACAGACTGGTGTTCACGGTTGTACCTCACGTACCGAGAGTATATCGAGGACTCCCTAGAAGCCTTGTGCATCCTAGATTAAGACTTTTCCTTACCATACCCGTAATATTAATCATAGGATTATGCTTGCTTGAGGTGTTTTCTTGTGGAAACTTTGGCAAATTTTGATACTTTTTACTTGTTTCATCATTTTGTGTCCTTGCCATAGCCTTTTCCATCAAAAACCAAGCTTTGTTCCTGCAGAAACGTGGTAGCACCCTGCGCAGAAAAGCGGTAGCGCCCTGCGCAGAAACGCGGCAGCGCCCCTGATTTACTACAGAAAGCTGTCTACGCCCCTAATTTTGCTACCAACACCCTAATCTTTGCTACAGAAAGGCGGATTTTCCCTCCTAAACACCCGAAATTCCTCCATTCGGACCCATTTAGTCTTTGAACCATCAGTTAACCATTCCCAACCATCACCTCATCATTCCAAATCTTTGCTTTGTCACTTTAAACCTTGAAAAAACCACCGTTTGGCTATTTTAAACTTCCATCTCCTTATTCCAACCTTTCGTTCAACCATCCTAAAATTATCCTTAACCCCCCATTCATTCTACTTCCTTCCTAAACCATCAATCATTTCTTGCCATTTGCATCTCCAAATACCACCCATAATCAAATCGTCCTACCCTTGTATTACAAAGTGGTTACCTAAATTGACCATAGCGCTTGAACTTGATTATTAGTCTTTAACTTCAAACCCAATCAATTCCCCTCCATCTTGAGGTGAATTCGGTGTTCCAAGTTATCATCCTCGGCCCAATCAATCCATTCCTAGCTTAAGGCGAATTCAGTGCCGTAATCATCCTATTAATCAATCAAAGCTCTAGGGTTACTAAGGGTAATCTGATGTGATCAAGCTTAAGATCTCTCTCTCACACCTTTCATAATCCAAATCCAAATCCAATCCAAAATCCAAATCCAAATCCAAATCCAAATCCAATCCAAATCCAATCCAAAATCCAAATCAAATCTAATTGAAATCCAAATCTAATCCAATCCAATCCAAATCAAACTCAAGTCCAATCCAAATCCAATCAAATCTGATCTAATCATCTATCTATCGAATCCCATCCAATCATCCTAATTTGAGCTTTTGTCTAATCTTGATTTGAGCTTGAATTAAATCCCAATTTCAGCTTTCATCCATCTCCATTCAAAATATTTGATCCATTCTATTTATGCTTTCACCATCATGAATCCTTATCCTCCATCAATAGTAGTCAAGGGAAACCCTAATTATGTGGACAACGATAACGAGAGTCTTGTCGATCAAGAAGAATATGACATAGCTCCCCTTGATGCTATCATCTCTAGTAAGCTTTCTCCACCCACTTTCCAAAATCCGATTACTCCTATGAGCCATCCCGTTATGTCTTCATCCATGTCTAGTCATGCTCCTTATGCCACCTTTGACAATGGACATCCAGTATCTTATTCATCCCCATATTTGTCATGTCATTCATCTACACCATCCTCTTATACAACATCTACATCCTCTTATCCTAATTTTCCATCCCAATACTCTTATTACAATTCCCCATCCATGTCCCCCCATTGTAATCCTCTTTCCCAATCTTCCCATACTAATCCTACACCCACACCCTTTTACCTCAATCCTACATCCACATATCCTCATCCTAATCCACCATCCCAATACCCTTATTATAATCCATCCCCCACATCCTCTTGTCCCACTACACCACCTATATCCTTTTGTCCTAATCCACAGTCCATGTCCCCCTATCCTAATTCACCACTCCAATATCCTTACCTTAACCCTCCATCCAACCCTAGTCCTCCATCCAATTCTAATCCCCCATCTACTCATAGTCCTACATTCAATCCCATTCCTCCATCTAACCCCAGTCCACCAATCCATAATCCCTCATCCATTTCTACCACCCTAGCCAAGCCAACCATATGCAAGTCTCTCGTTTCAGAAGTTCTCCAAGGACTAATTACAAAGAAGCCATCCCCAACTCCACATCCTGAAGTCATGGAACCATGCCATCCCAATCCATCATCCACGGTCACTAGTGATGAGACCCTTCTCCATACCACACCTATTATTGATGTTACCACCCCTAGCACTGATCAAACCATTGAAACCATTGAACCCACTAAATCCATTGAACCCCCATCTCCTACTCCAAGAACCACCAAATCCATTGAAGACGCCCAATTCCAATCCACTCCCTCTACTCCTAGATCCACCCAAATCCAATCCACTCCTCCCACTCCTAGTAGCACCAAAACCCATTCCAATGAACCTCATGAATCCTCCATCCCTCCATCTTCCCCACTTGAAAAGTCCCAACAAGACTCCATTACCATGCCTTCCGCACATGATGAGTCATGCCAAGAGTCTAATCCAAAGCATGCCAACATATCCCCTTCTCTAGATAGAGATCCTACCATCCTATCTAGTTCACCTCAAGATTGCAGTCCCCCATCCATTCCACCCCATGATCCCCTTGTCTCCACCGATCCATCTTCATCCCCATCGCATGAGCCTGCTACCACAAATCTAAATCCTATCATGGCCCCTACTCCCTCTTCTGATGTTGCTATCCCATCATCTCCTTCTCATGATCCCCCATCATCGCCTAAAAATGCTATCCCCACACCGCTTGCATATCCCCTTGGTCCTCTCACATTCCTCCATGGTGGTCTCCTCAGGAAGAAAAACAAAGCATATACATACCCTCCTCTTCCACCTAATAATGAACTCGCATCATTCTTCCAGAATAACAAAAATCTTGTCCTAGATCGAATACTCAAGAAAATGAACTATCAAGGAAAAGGTTTAGGCCTTCATGAGCAAGGTATTATAGAGCCCATCCAAGCTAAAGAACATTTGTATCCGCAAGGTCTTGGATGTACTACTCACGACTCGCAATCCAAAAATGTTGGTACAACCTCTAGGCATCCTCAACGAGCCTTTTCCAAAAGAAATATCGGTTCTTCCCATCGCCCCACCGGATCATATGTGGCCATCCCTCCTCCTCTATCATATCACCTCAAAACAACCGTCCATCTTCCTCCTTCATCTGCTCCATCCATTTTGGGTCCTTACATCCCTCCATCTACCCTTTCCAATCCTCCATCTACCGTGCCCATGTATCCTCCAAGTCCTAAGTCTATTTTGGGCCCTTATATCCCAAAATCACCTCCTCCATCTCGTCCTATCCATCCTTTCATCCATCCATCACCTATCCATGTCGCCCATCATAACTATCCCACTCTCATGTTCCCTAATCAGGATCAACAAAGGCACGTACCTGTATATCATCCATCCACATATCATCCTAAAAATCCTACCTCCATCCCTCCATTTATGTGTCCTCCACATCATCCATCCATTCACACCCATCCCATTGCTACTAAAAGCACTTTGGCTGTTAAAGGAAAAATGCATAAATCTAAGCATCCACATGAATTTAAGGCTCCCCATGTCCCCTCTAAAATACATGGTGAAAAGAAGAAAAATCTAAATCTAAATAAAATCTGTAGGCCACAAAGGCCCACCAAAGCAAAGATCAAAACCATGTGGATCCCAAAGAAAAAAGATGTAATGCCATCACATGAAAAATCTGTAAAAACATCCAAATTCACTAATCCAAAAGTTAATCGTACACTCCTTTCATCTCCTAAGTCTGTTTTGGGTCCTCAGGTCCCGAAATTCACCATTCCATCTCCTCCATTATCCCCACATTCTCCATCCATCAATCCCATTATCTTTTCACATCCACCACCACATGTGCCAATGTTGATCCCGAACACATCTCCCCATCACATATCCACCCCATCATTCTATCCATACCCTTTCCAGCATCCCATCCATTATCCCATGTATCAACCCCATCAAATCCCTCTAATTCATCCTCATGCATAATCCATTTATCCTAATAAGGTTGTACCAACATCCAACAGTCACTTCAAACATGGGCTCTTAACACCTTGATCCTTATCACATGTCTTCTAAATATGCTTATCCACTTCCTTATCCTTACCCATCTCCTTCTACATGAAATCCAAAAATTCAAAAAAAAAAAAAAGAGAAATAATTCGTCCAATGGTGAAAACTTGGCAAACAAGCACCTTGGATAAGTACCATGATGAAAACCTAGCAAATGGGCGTCATGCGTAAATCCTCATCTGCACTTGGGGGCAACTTCTTGATATGCATTCCTTTCATCCGCCATGCTTCCAGCTATGCACCCATCTTCCTGTTATCTGTCCTCTATCATAGCATCCTTTCCATCTTCGTATCCATCTATCCTAGCATCCCTTTCATCTCCCAATCCTTATATTCTGCATCCTACCATCATATCCAATTTATCTCCCATCCCTCTATCCTCCTTGTGATCTTGATCAAAATAGGGGCACCTATCTATGCATGCTTTGGACACCTATTGGTATACATCCCCTTCATCCATGCTCTATCATATTCCTTAGTCACCCATCCTATTCTCATCTATTTATCTCCTTTATCTTCCCATCCATTTGTCTTTTGTCCCTCATGCTTCCTCATATATGACATATCTAGAGTGGGGGCATTTGCTTCCTTTGTGACATAGTCCTTGGAGACATCATCTATCACAACATCCCTTTCATCTCCCAATCCTTCTATCCCTATCCATCTATCATAACATCCCTTCCATCTCCCCATCCTTATCTTTGTATCCATCTATCATAACGCCCTTCATCTCCCTATCCATCTATCATAGCATCCCTTCCATCTCCCCATCTATCCTAGCATCCCTTTAATCTCCCAATCCTTATATTCCTATCCATCCAAACAATCCTTCCCATCCCCCATCCCTATATCTCTATCCATTCTTTCACCTTTATCCTCATCCCATCTCACAATCCCTTGTCATTGGTATCTGGCTATAGGCCTCCCCCCGTGCAACCCAATGCCATTTATCTCATCGTCATCATCCCTGCTTCTCTTGCACATCTTTCCAATCTCCTATCACTTTTCATCACCCATCTATCTATCATATCATCCTCCCAAGTCATTTTATTGCTTGGGATAACTATCCCATTCCTGAGCTTTATGTGATCGTCATCATCCTATCCAATCCACTAGGTCTATCCTATCTTGTCGTATCGGTCCCACCTTTTTATCCACTTGTCCTATCATCTTATCATCCTTTATCCATTGTTTGTCTTTGGTCTTGTTGAACTACGTTGCCCCTGCGCTTTCACGTAGGCAAGGTCGATCATTTGATCTGCCCCCGGGGTTCCATCATCGATCTTCATTGTCCACTTCGCTCTTCTATCGTCTATCATTGGTCTTTCTCCTTTGTCCCCTCCTATCTTTACCATCCATCAAGGTCTCCATCTGGTCACTGGCCCACCTTTCATCAACTACGAGGGCTCACAAGCCACGAGGCAAGGCTAATTCTTGATCGCCCCGAGCCCTAGGTCTTAGGGGTAACAAACCCTTGCTGTCTTGTCTTCTTGTGTCGTGCCATCGTTATGCCCTTTATCTAATGTGGTTCTTTAACAAACGATCCATTTGTATCAACAAATCCAATCAATTTTGAACATCCCGCGTCCTAACGATCTTTTAATATCCATCATCTTTGGTCTCAACAGGATGCATCCTTCCTAACAGACCTCATCAATCCATCCATCCCCTGATCCTATGGCAAAGGACATTTGAAATTGATTGCGATCTTCTGATGCTTTTGGCTTTTGTTTATCATTTGAGCTCCCTATCATCACTTGTCAAGGCCGCCATGATCCATCGACATAGTGTGTTTTGATTGGTCAACAGGGCATATTCATTTTTTCGTTTGCTTGTGTTTTCTTGGTTGTCCCACGAAAATTCCACCAAGATCCCGAGGTCTTGTGTTACGTCAGCATCCTTTTCTCGCTTTGTAGTTATCTCATTGCCTGGCCCGACCAACGCTCTTTGTGACTTTGGGGTGTTGGGATAGCCTTTTTGTCTGTTATGTTTGTTTTATGCATTAGACACTAATTCACCTTGGTTCTTCATACCCTGGTGTCTTGTGTTTGATGCTATAGCAAAAACCAGTGCTCCAAAGATGATAAATTGCATTTAGAATTGCATCTCATTCTCCATTCTATCGTCTTGCATATATCCCCCCCATCCATCCATCATTCATCCTTCATCCTTATCTCTATCCAATCTCCATCCATTCCACTTAGCCCAAATCATCTAATCATATCTTTGGTCTACTTTTCAGACTTGTTCCCAGCCTTGACCCATCATCATCATCATCCACTAGTGTCATTCACTATCCTTTTGGTGTTGTTTTGGGATGTATCCTTCCCTCATCAACAACACTTTCCTCATCATTATTGGGAAGTATTCTTCCCTATCCCTTTGGTGTTGTTTTGGGATGTATCCTTCCCTCATCAACAACACTTTCATCATCATCGGGAGGTATTCATCCCTATCATTTAGTGGTGTTTTTGGATGTATCCTTCCCTCATCAATACTACTCAGTGGGATGTATCCTTCCCTATCCTCGTGTTGTTTTGGGATCCTTCATTCCCTCATTGACAACACTCCATCCATCATCAACCCATTTTGGCTTGTACCTTGACTGGGGCAACATCACCTTTTGAAATCCATTTGTGCTTCATCCATCTCCATATCACTTACTCTCTTACCCATCACCTTGCATCATCTTCCTCATCTCCCTTGCATCACATCATCTATTTCGAGAGCACACGTGTTCTCTTCAACCCATGTCCCTCCTCGAGGCATCTTCTTCCCTAATTTTCATCATTTTCTTTTCCCCTCCTAGTCACTCCTTGATAACTAGGGTACTTTTTCCAATCTAACCATCTTCTTCTAGGTTCTATTTTATCATTCTTTGAAATGATGCTACTTTGCAACAATTCATCTCAAAGAGGGGCAAATGTAGACATCCAAATTCTAATACTTAATTTATCCAAATTTATCAGTCTAAACATCCTCTTATCCAAGCACTAAGCAATATTATTATTTAATCAATATCTTTAATTTCATAAATTGCTTTTAATTAATAATTAAATACCTTACCCTTCTTAATCCTCTTTTCATCAAATAAATTAAATAAATATTACATTATTTAATTCCTCACATGTCATTTTCATCTAATCCTAATCCATTTCCTAATTTCTTCATTAGGGATGTGCACATGCCTAATCCTTGATTAGGATGTGTCACATCCTCCAACTTTTGCAAGTTGGCTTCTAATCCTTATTTATTCTTCTAATTATTGATTAATTAAGCCTAATCATTATCCAAGGAATTTTTAATTCCTTTTTATTCTTCCTAGATTCCCCTATTTTATATGTGAATTTTTAATTCTCATTTCATCCTTCCAAGGCTTCTAGAACCTTGGACTTGTTACAATCTTCACATGTGACCAACCTTGGACTTGTCACAATCTCCACATGTGACCAAGTCCCACCTTTTTGGAGCCCACCTTTTATCCTCTAGATCCTCCTAGGAATGTGAATTTTTAATTCACATTTATATCCCCAACCACCTTTCCTTTTCCCATGTAGATTTTTGAGGAATTCCAAAATTCCTCAAATGTCCCTTTCACTCCCACTTGGGGACAAGAATCCATTTTTGTGGAAATCTCCTCACTCCCCAAGGTGCATGTCCTTTTCCACCTCATGTACCCTCTTGACAACTCATCTCCACCTCATATCCTCTTGTCCATTTCACCCTCCACATGTCAAGATGTGAGGGCTTGTGGGTTCTCAACCCACTATAGCCCTTCATCTTGGCCTTGTTGGATCCATCTTGACCATTGAATTCTCTAGAGAATTCAAGATCCTCTATAAATACCCCCTCCTCAAGGGCATTTTTAGAACACTTTCATTTGGAGCAACCTTATGCTGCCAATTTGCCTTCTCAACACTTCTTCATTTGAGCAACCTTATGCTGCTAATTTTCCTTCTCAAACACTTTGCATTTTGATAACTACATGTTGTCCATTTGAATCCTCAAGCCTTTTCAATCATTCAACCATCTTTGTTAATCATCTTGCATATAGAATCTTGCATCTTAGTCACTCAATCCATCATCTAAGGAGCACACAATCCATTCCAATCAAGGGCCAATCAAGGAGAAATCAATAGCAAGGAAGGTGATATTGTTTCTATTTTGTTTATCCATTTCCTTTCTTATTCTATCTCTCTTTTGGCTAATCTTGAGGTGTCCTTGATATTTGGTTTTTCATATTTCTTAGTTGTTTTGCTCATTTAGAGAAGTGCAAATATTAGGGTATACAACTACATAACAACACTATCTCAACAACATGATCGATGCTTAATGATCTTGACATGATAATGGATCTTGAATTGTTGTAAAAAATGATGAAGAAATTTTCCTTTGAATGCCTTAGAAATGCTCTTGTAAAGTCTTGGAATGCTTAACTCTTGATATCTTATGTTGATATCATGAAGGCTTAGTGAAATAATGATTTGAGACCTTATTTATATAGGAAATCCATCCAACTTACCGTTTATTAGATCCCATAAGCCAACATTCATGAAATTTGAATTTAAAATCTTGATTTCCTGCTCAAAACCCTAAAAGGGGGCCAAATGGGACACATGCCACTTGTGGCATATAGGTCCCATCTGGGTGGGACTCATACACCCAAGGTGGTGTATGGGTCCCATCAGGCCTTTTTAGGTGGAGGAAATGTCAGGGAGTTGGAAAATTAAGTGTATTTGATGTCTATGTCGAGATTTCAATTGAAATATGCCTCAAGATGCATAATATAAGGTCTTAGGGGCCTATTAATGATGATATGAAGGTCATAAATGCAAGAGGGCCCAAAACTCAATGTGAAGGTATAAATAAATACACTTTACAACATTAAATTAAGGGAAAATTAGGTTTATTTAGCTTAAAAAGACCCTAAATCCAATGTGAATGTGGAAAACACATTACAACACTAGATCAAGGTAACATTAGGTCCAATTTAATGTTAATAACTCCCAAATTATGAGTGAAAATGTAGAGGGATACATTTTCCGTCTTACAAAATTGAATTCACAAGGTTTAAAACTATTTTTAAATAATAAAAATATCCAAATTATTAAAAAATGATTTGTACCAGTATGTCGATGATGATGCAATAGGCGATCAAGGAATATACTATGTGATAGGGGAATATGTCGATCAAAAGATTCTCTAATGAAGCTACAGATCTGCCACGCGTACATATGGACCGTACAGATCCTTACGGTAAGAAAATGATGCCTTTTATAGAATAAAACGTTTGATGCCCCAAGATAAAATTGTTCAATTTTTATGATTTGAAAGTGGATATTTAGGTTTTTGGGCCTTCCAAATGCAATGGAAGGGTCAAATTTGGCCACCTTCAAGATCTGGCAATTGTAACCCTCAACTTGAAACCCTTGTAGATAAGTCAAAACATTATAAAATTTGATGAAACAAAAGGAAAACCTGACTTTCTCTAACACCTTGGATACAACTGTGAGGTCCTTGAAACTCTCACTTACACCCAACAAAAGTTTCAAGCCAAGATAAGTCCCTTAGATTTGGGAAGAATTCTACAACATTGAAGCTTTGATACCATGTAGGAGTTAATAGTAAACTCCTCAACACCCTCGGATCACCTACGTGACAAAAATAAATTCCACAAGAGAGAAATGAAAAAATATCATGCTATGATTATGGATGCAAGATTTCCAAATTGAATATCTGATGTACATGTGATGCCTTGCTTATAAATGCAAATTGTGAGATAGGATTAGATAAGATCTTGACATGTGTCTTATAATCCTTTACAATGAGACAACTACCTCAACAAATATTAAATGTCTTAGGACACAAGCATTAAATTCCAAAAGATCTAGTGACAACTAACATTATCTAGAAAGATTCTCTTTTGGGACCTAAGTGGACTTTGTTGGAATATGAATTCAATTTTATTGTTATTCCAATAGTGACAAATAGTCATCATTGATATATAACTAGTGCTTCAAGTATGTGCCTAGTGTGGTCGGAGCCCTACTATACAACCGAAGGTTAAAATGATGGGGGGTCCTAGTGGGGCTATCATAGCCCCCTTGGATGCTGAAGGAATTTTTGATGAAGCTGGATTTTTTTTGGGACTCTCTATTTTTGGTAGTTTTGACAAATGTTTGACGTGTAGTTGCATGAGTCACACTGTCTATTTTTAGAAATTTTTGTTCGACAAGGACTCTGCAACTCGAATTTCTTATTTTACTAGGTTTTCCATGTAAATACTATGTTAAATTTGTGCTTATTGTTTTTCTCTGCTTATTTTGCACTGTAATTTTCTTACAAACTTAATATGTAAATATGAGCTAGATAGGTAAAACACCTATTTTGTAACCAACACAAAGATAATTTATTTTTTCCTAGTGTATTATTTTCCAAGGTCTACCTATTGGTTTAGGTTAACCCACTTGGTGATTCCAAATATTCAATGTCCTTTTTATAGTCATCTAGAATATTTCAAGCATATTTTCTAGTTTTTTCCTAGAGCTTAAGCTACCTAGACATGGATTCATGATTTCTTCAAGATTTTTTAATATGAGCCTCTTTCTTGGAGTATGGTGTTATTAGGGGATTTTACTAGAATCCCTTCTCGACATAATAAAATTTGGTATTCTTTAAAGGTGGAGATTCTCTTCAACATTTGGAAAGATAGAAATTCTACTATTTTTTTGGATGCTTTCTTGATCTCAATTTTTGGGAGATTCTCTTCAACATTTAAAAATGTTACAACATAAAAAAATCTAAAACAACCACAAATAATTGTGAGACCACAATTAATACTCACACCTAATCTCCAGAACATAACCAACTGGACAAAATTGTTCCTGAGAATTGGCAGGTCAATCATGGACTGCAAGATGAGTCCAAGGACACTGGGTGATGAAAGGAAATGTTCTCCATGATGTTCACTTTCCATCCTACCATGAGGGGAATAAAAACAACATCACCTCATGGTGGGTCTTAACCTACAACCCAAGCTTAGGAAGATGAAACTAACATTTTTCTAATGATACCACAATTAAATATTTTATCACATTGCATTCATTTTAAGCCCAAATAAAAATGTGTACCAATCTCATTTTATCAACTTAGCAATAATGTTGAAAAGTATATAAAATGGTGTGCATTTTTTACACCAATGTGAAACATAGTAAAAGCAATAAGCACATCATCACCACTTTTGTGGCTATTTTACAATATTTCCAATTAGGAGATATCAAAATAATTTACATTCACATATGAGGAATCAAACATCCTAAATTATACATTTTATAAATTTGTTACAAATGAAACAATAATTGGGAAATGGAACCTTTTCCAACTTGCACATGATCTTGAGCCACTCCAATAGATCTACTAGTTCTCAATGGTGGTTGAGTACCACCCAACCATGTGGTACTTATAGGTCCATCCCATTATGCTAGGATATAGTCACATGGAACAAAAAACATACTCACACCAAAAAAGGGAGTATAGGTCACACACTTTTCAAGAAACATGAATAACCAACATAGCATACTCATGATAAATAATATGATAAACCATCATAGCATAAGATACCAAAAATCGTGATCCACCACTCATTGTATAAGCATGCCCAAAGTCAAAACATCACCAACATATAGCCATACAAGACAAACTAAATCACACAACATACATAGGTCCATAGTTAAGCATCCAACTATTAAACACACTGGAATATTGAGAGGGGGGTGAATCGATATTTTATCAAACCTCAAAACCTCCAAAAAAACAAATACGTTAAACTATACCACATAAACAAGAACATGAATGATGAAGACAATACACAACACAACACCAAATATACGTGGAAAAATCGATAAGGTAAAAACCATGATGAGAAAAGTTGCTAGGAGCTACTGCCCTAATCCAGCCTCACAAAATGAACAAAATTTGCAACTTTGTTTTATTGCTACAACCCAAGGAAGCTACAACTCCTTGATTACAGTTTTAGGGTTACACCCAAGGAAGCTACAACTTCCTAATCTAAGCACACACTCGGGAATGATTACAAAATGATAGTCCTTCCACTATCTAAAACTAATAATTAAGCTCACTCTCTTTTGGTGATTGCAATTTTGCTTAGTAAACTCTCCAATTATCTTCTCAATTGCCTACCAGCTCACTACTTTCAACAATTAAGAAGCTATTACCTTCGGCTCACTACCTCCAACAAAAAATTAAGCACACTTCTTCACATGCCTTATGTCATAGGGATAATGATAAAAATGAAATCAGACAAGATCTACCACATATGCTCTTTCTCTTTTAGTCACTTACCTAATCATCATGTCATCCCCTAGATCAACTAGGTTTACAATTTATACATGATATTGCATTGATTACATTTCACATGTTGGCCTACAAAAACAAAAATATTACATCTGTAAGTCGGCCATGGATAGAACAAACAACATGAAAAGTGTAGAGGGAAAGACCTAAAATACTACACACAACACCAAGAAGAGGAAAACACCTTGTAGATCCCAACACGTGCTTAACCTGATCCCAAAAAAGTATTCACATATTTGATCTTCTATAAACATCATCCACACACTTTGCAAATACAAATTAGGTTGGCCATAAACAAGAAAACATGTAATATGTAGCATGTCATCCTTCACATCCATTGGCGATACACAAGAATGATAAAAAATTATTTTTGTTTCTCCTAGATCAGTAGATTTGACCCATACAACACCTTCAATCACTCCTTAAGCTCCGATCAATCTTGAACTAGTGGCACACATTATCAACCACCTTAGTCGGCCTCAACAAAAAGCATAACTTCACAAAATAACTTGAAACACTTGTGCAGTATGGTATTGGAATCAAGAAGGATCTTAATGCACTTCATACCTTAGAAAATATGAGACATGTGGAGTTTCCACATAAACTCATACAACTAAAATTCACAACCTTCTACTGGCACAAGTATTCAAACACTTGTTCTGATGAAGATTAAGCATCTAGAACTGACTGTATCACTCTAACACTTTGAAAATTGAACTTGTGGAGCACCAGATCACTTGAAACTTCAATATAACATACTTTAGACATCGATGAGTGTGTCCTCAAAATTTCTTGATTATAACTTCACATGCAATGGAATGCAGAGCATTCCAACAAGTCTTCTGAACCACTTTGCATTTCCCTAACACAATTTAGTACTCTGTCACTTCTAACTTTCTCCATGGAAGAATTTTTGACACAAAAGTTTGGATATAACACCTTCACATCTCCATGATCTTAACTTCAAACCCACACAACCATATCTTCAAATGTGGAGATATGCAGAGCCAACCTTTAGACCTCTGAGAACATACTCGTAGAGTCAACATATTCTTCAATTTTTTACTCTCCAAAACACCTTCTTGATAACTCAAATGATTTGAAACGTGGATCACACATGCCTTGACACAACAAAAAGCTATCCTCCAAACCGCAGGAGAAATACATCATCAAAAAAGAAATGCAGAGAATTTGTCAAAGACTCTGGCAACCAAACAACCAAACTGCAACACTTCATAGAAATTTTGACATCAATGACAACCAAACTGCAACAATCTCCCCCTTTGTCATTGATGGAAAAACAAAAAGACTCTCCCATTTTGGTTCACAATCTCTCCCCCTTTGACATCAAGGGTAGAGGGAAAACAAAATTTTCTCTCCCTCTTCAAACAACATACAGTCTCCCCCTGTCAAAAACAATCACTACCTGCTCCCCTTGAGAGGTAGCCCCCATCAGTCCAAGAATAAAGATATGACCTGAATTACTCCCCCTAGACAGATGCACCAACTATGCACAAAGAAAGGAGGGGAAATTACCCCTAACTTCTGTCTGAGATATTCAAATGCATCTGTTGCAAGTTCCTTTGTGAAAATGTTTACAACTTGATCCTTTGTAGATACATACTTCAACTGCACTTCTTTATCTACAACCTTCTCTCTTAAAAAGTGATACCTGATTGATATGTGCTTGGTTTTAGAATGCATCATTGGATTCTTTGAAATATTGATATCACTTGTATTATCACATAAAATAAGAATGGGCTCATCATACTTTATCTTGATATCTTTCAATGTTTGCTTCATCCACAACACTTGAGTACAACAAGATGTTGCAACAATATACTCTATTTTTGCTATTGATAAAGATATTGCATCTTGCTTCTTAGTATGCCATGAAACCAACCCGTTTCCTAAGAAGAAAGCACCACCATTGGTACTCCTTCTATCACCAACACAACCAACCGAATCAACATCAGTGTATGCACTTAGATCAAATTCATTACCTTTTGGATACCATAATCCATATTCTAGAGTGCTCTTCAAATATATAAATATTCTCTTAACTTACTTCACATGAGTTTCTTTAGGATTAGCTTGAATTCTTGCAACCAAACATACTGCATGCATAATATCAGGTCTTGAAGCAGTTAAGTACAACACGCTTCCAATCATAGATCTATATAGAGTCAGATTAGCCAAGTGAGACTCATCATCTTTGCTCAAATGACAACCAGTTACCATAGGAGTACTCACAGGTTTGCAATCTTCCATACCAAACTTCTTCAACATCTCTTTTACATACTTTTTTTAAGAAATAAAGATACCATCATCTACTTGATAAATTTGAAGACCAAGAAAGAAGGATAACTCACCTATCATAGACATTTCAAATTCCTTCTCCATTTATTTAGAAAATTTCTTACACATTTCATCATTTCCACCAAAGATTATATCATCAACATTAGCAACAACTATCAAAATTCTTTCATCCTCAATCTTGAAGTAGCGATTACTATCTACGATACCTTTCTTGAAACCTTGTTGAGACGAGTACTTTTCTGACCTTGCATACCAAGCTCTAGGAGCTTGTTTGAGACCATACAATACCTTTTTGAGTCTATACACCATGTTTCGCTCTTCTAATAACCGAAATCCATCAGGCTGCTCTATGTTGAGTTATTCCCAATCTCCATCCAATAAAGCTGATTTGGCATCCATCTGATAATATACTTTGAAGTCCTTGTGGGCTAAAAAGGAAAGAAATATTTTGATCACTTCCATTCTTGCTACCAGAGCAAATGTATCCTCAAAATCAATTCCATCTACTTATGAATAGCCTTTCCATGCCAGTCTTTTTTTATTTCTTACAACTTCTCCATCTTCATTAAAATTATTCATGAATACCCACTTTGTTCCTATCACATTCTTGTCCATAGGCCTTGGGACCAGTTCCCAAGTCTGATTCTTCTCAATTTGATTCAATTCTTCCTCCATTTCTTGTATCTATTCTTCATCCTTGCTAGCATCAACAATTTTTTTTGGTTCTATCTTTGATAATAAACAAAATTTTACTTGTTCATTTTTCATTGCAATCCTTCTCCTAGTCTATACACCTTCATTCTTACTCCAATGATCTGATCTTCTGAATGATTCTTTTGAACATACTTGGTAGGAGTCTTATTATTCTTTTCTACTATTTCTCCTTCTTCTTCTAATTAGGGAGGTGCATCAGACCCGTAATCCTCAATTTCATGCATATTTTGATGTAAATCTCCATCAACCTTAACTTTAATACTTTCAGCTATCTTTCTTAGTATTTTATTGTAGCACTTGTATGTGTTACTTTGAATTGAATATCCAAGAAAAATACCTTCATCAACTCTTGAATCAAACTTCCCAAAACATCTTCATCTCTTCTAATGTAACATTTGCTTTCAAAGATTCTAAAATACCTGACAGTTACTGGTCTTCCATGTCATAACTCATATGGGGTCTTAGTACTATTCACCCTTAATAATCCTCTTTTGAGAATATAGATCGTTGTATGAACTGCCTCTTTCCAATAAACATTAGGCAGATTTTCTTCCTTCAACATAGTCCTTGTCATCTCTTGAACATTCCTATTCTTTCTTTCCACTACCCATTTTGCTGAGGAGTTCTATCAAAAGATAGATGTTTCTTTTTTCTATGCTATTCACAAAAAACATTAAACTCATTTGATGTAAACTCACCTCCTCTATTAAACCTCAAACAATTGATTTTAGCATTCACTTCATTCTCAACCATTGATTTGAAAATCTTGAATCTACCAAAATCTTCATATTTATCTTTTAAGATTAATGTAGCCCATGTCATCCTATAGAAAACATCAATAAAAAACATGAAATACCTTTCTCCTTGAATACTCTTTGTTCTGGTAGGTCAACATAAATTAGTATGAATCAACTCTATTGGTATAGAAGAAGAATACTCTTTAGACTTAAATCTTATCCTTTTCTTCTTTCCAAACTGGCATTCCTTGCATAAAGTACTTACAGGCTTGACTATCTTGAGCATATCTCTTTCTACATGTGATGAACTGATTTTCACAAGGTTATCAAAATTAATTTGTCCCATTCTCCTATGCCAAAGCTAACATTCAATTGTTTGTCCTAGAAGACAACTTCTCCCATTGAAATCCTTTATATTGTATATGTCACCATTGGTCCTAAAACCTTCAGCCACCAATTTTCTAGACTTTCCTTTTCTAATTTCACATCCTCTTTCATTGAATATGAGATTGTATCCTTTGTTGCACATCTGAATCACACTAAGAAGATTGTTTTTGAGACCTTTAACATAAATAATATCTTTTATCTTGTGCTTTCCATCAATACTTATTGTATCTTTTCCACATATATTTACTAAGTGTCATCTCCAAGCTTGACTATGCCTTCATAGATCTACAACTTAGCTTGTTTTACTTTAATGTATCCTTCATAGATGCCACTAAGATTTTTCTAGACCTCCTTTGTTGACTGGTAGTGCATTAGTTTTACAAGTTCAAAGTCTACGAGCAACTCAAGATAACATTCTTAACCTTTCCATTGCTCTCATATGCCTTAATCTTTTTTGGATCAACTGGAGTAGCAAGAATAGTATAACCATCCTTGACTGATTGCTAAACACCAAACCCTAAAGAGGTCAGATAGGTTTCCATCCTGAATTGCCAAAAATAAAAATTTGTTCCATCAAACCTAGGTGCCTTGTGAGACCCTTCTTGTGCCATCCTGAATCTTCCTCAAGTTGTTAGAATTCTTCTAAGGAACTTGGCTCTGATACCAATTGTTGAACACACCAAAATACTAAGAGGGGGGTGAATCAATATTCTATCAAATTTCAAAATTTTTAGAAAAAAACAAATACTTTAAACTCTATCACATAAAACAAGAACATGGATGATGAAGATAATGCACAACACAACACCAGATATACATGGAAAACCCCACAAGATAAAAACCACGATGGGAAAAGCTGCTAGGAGCTATTGTCCTAATCTAGCCTCACAAAATAAACAATATTTACAACTTTGTTTTAGGGCTACAACCCAAGGAAGCTATAAATCCTTGATTACAGTTTTAGGATTACACCCAAGGAAGATACAACTCCTTGATCTGAGAACAAACTTAGGAATGATTATAGAATCATAGTCCTTCCACTATCTAAAACTGACAATTAAGCTCACTCTCTTTTGATGATTGCAATTTTGCTTAGCAAAATCTCTAAATGTCTTCTCAATTGCCTACTAGCTTACTGCTTTCAATAATTAAGAAGTTATTTCCTTTGACTCACTACCTCTAGCAAACAATTAAGCACACTTCTTCATATGCCTTCTGTCACAAGGATATAATCAAAATGAAATCAAACAAGATTTACCACAACTAGTCTTTCTCTTTCAGTCAGTTACCTAATCATCATGTCACCCCTAGATCATCAAGGTTTACAATTTATACATGATATTACATTGATTACATTTCACATGTTAGTCTCCAACCACAAAAATATTACATCTATAAGTCAGCCATGGATAGAACAAAAAACATGAAAAATGTAGAGGGAAAGACACAAAAGACTACACACAACACCAAGAAGAGGAAAATTCCTTGCAGATTCCAACATGTGTTTAACTTGGTCCCAAAAAAATATTCACATCTTTGATCTATAAACAACATTTGCATGCTTTGCAAATACAAATTAGGTCGGCCATAAGCAAGAAAACATGTAACATGTAGCATGTCAGCCTTCACATCCATTGGCAGTACACAAGAATGATAAAACATTATTTATGTTTCTCCTAGATGAGTCAGCATGACCCATACAACATCTTAAATCAATCCTTAAGTTTTGCTCAGTCTTGAACTAGTGGCACACATCATCAACATACCTTAGTTAGCCTTAGCAAAAAGAATAACTTCACAAAATAACTTGAAACACTTGTGCGGGACTCGAAGCAAGAAGGATCTTCATGCGCTTCATTCCTTAGACACTATGAGACATGTGGAGTGTCCACACAAACTCATACAATTAAACTTCACAACCTTCTGCTTGCATAAGTATTCAAACACTTGTTTTGATGAAGATTAAGCATTTAGAACCAACTATATCACTCTAACACTTTGAAAACTAAACTTGCAAAGAACCAAATCACTTGAAACTTCAATATAACATACTTTAGACATCACTTAATATGTCCTCAAAACCACTTGACTAGAACTTCATGTGCGGTGGAATGTAGAGAATTCCAACAAGTCTTTTGCACCACTTTGCATTTCCCTAACACATTCTAGTACTTTTCCACTTCTAACTTTCTTCGTGGAAGGATTATTGACATGAAAATTTGGATATAATACCTTCACATCTCCATGAACTTAAATTTTGACCCACACAACCATATCTTCAAATGCAGAGATATACAGAGCCAACCTTTACACCTCTTAGAACATCCTCATAGATTCAACACAATATTCAATCTGCCACTCTCAAAAAAACCTTTCTAATAACTCAAATGATTTGAAGCGTGGATCACACATTCCTTGACACAACAAAAAACTATCTTCCAAACTGCAGGAGCAAGACATCATCAACGAAGAAATGAAAAGCATTTCTTAAAGTAAAGACTCTGGCAACCAAACAACTAGACTACAACACTCTTCATAGAACTTTTGACATCAATGACAACCAAACTGCAACAAGAACACAAGTATGAACATGTATACAAATAATTTCTCAACTGAACACAACAAACATTGCTAGTGGCGATTCTATCATCAGATAAAAGATTCAACAACAACAGGGATGAGGATCCTAAAAGTAGGCAAGGAGTGTTATCATAGTAGCTCTATGGCTCTACCAGATAGATTATGTGTTCTCCTTATGAGATGAGAGTAGCCCTAACACCCAATATTGTAAAGTATGACATGTCCATGGCATCCATATTGAGCCTTTATAAACAATTAGGGTATGTTTCTAAGAATCATGGTGTTCATATTGAGACTCTACAAGTGCTCTGAGTAGTCACCAAATTACCATTTTGGTTCATTTTATTTACCCAATGTAATTTTTAATTATCACTTAATTAATAACTCTCACACTTTGTAACCTCATAATCACTTGCAAATTTAGGACAATATCAAGAAGCACTAATTTCCTATCCTCCATACCTTCAATCCTAAGATCATCATTCCAAAACACTATTTGGTCATGGAATGGATACTTGTCACATCCCTATATGAACCCATCCTAAGGCCCCATAGTCCCAATGTAATTTGGACTAGGGGTGGGGACTTAAAATTTAATATTAACTTTGTGTGTGTGTGTGTAAGTGTATGGGTGTGTGTATTCTTAAGTGAATTAACTTTTAATAGTTAATAGTGATGTATACATATGAAATCTAGTCATGTTTTTCATTTAATTTCTATACAGATATATTTGACCATCTTTCATCAAACTTGAACTAAATAAATTGTGAATGTTGTGAGGAACCACATTTTGTGTGCAGGTGATTGGGTGCGTGGTGGAGTGGACTCTGTGGATTCGTAAAAAGAAATGATTGTTATGCCAAATCCTTGTCAAGACTCTAGCTTAACTTAAGGTTGTCTGAAGTAGTAATAGGTATGTTTATCCAACACCTAGTTAGTCTCATTTGTGGATTTGCAAATCCATAGGTATCGTTAACGTCACTTGCTAGTCCTTAGAATGTCATTATGAATTTAAATAAGTAACTAGGAAATCAAATTATAAGTATTAGTTGCCCATTTTTATTATATTGAGTGTTAAGTTATTAAATAAATAAATAATTTACTATAATTATTATTATTTACTATACTATTTATTTAAATTATTCGAGCCATCAAAGTAATTTATAAAAAAGATAAGAAAAGAAAATGGTAGAATACATTTTAAAACATATAAAAATCAAATGTGTTAGATTTAAATAAATAAATGGAACCCATAGAAGAATCAAAGAATAGAAAATAAGAAAGAAAAGAAAAACAACAGAGATATGTAAAGGGTCGCACAAAGTGAAAACAAAGGAATAAGAGGAAGAAATATAAAGAAGGGCGTAGAGTTTCAAGAGGAAAATGTTACGGGAAAAAATATTCAACTATTGGTCGGCCCTCTTGAATGTGAATTTGGCAGTAATAAATCTTGTCTCCTTAGCGCTTTGTAAACATGAAAAAATAGTAAACGGAAGAGACAAGAAGGAAGGATGAGGCATTGAAGATAAAGAGGGAGTTGATGGACGTTTTGGGGAAATTGTTTTCATCATTTTGGAAGGAGGGAGGCGTGAGCAAGATAAACCTCAATTTGGAGGCATTTGGACTAAGTCTGGATATTTTGGGCATCATTTTCTAGCCACTGGGAGTGGATACTCATGCTTGAGGATAGGTTTTATTGTTGTTCTTCCTATAACTCATAATATTCAGCTTGCCTGGTTAGAGAAAAAGAATAAACTTAATATTTTATTGTTGTTCTTCCTAAAACTCATAACATTCAGCTTTCCTGGTTGGAGAAAAAGCATAAACTTAATATGTTATAGTTGTTCTTTTTATAAACTCATAGGATTCAACAGGTATGGGTGGGGTAGTAGCTTAACCTAGTGTTTTATTGTTGTCCCCATTTTTAAAATCATAAGTTTCAACTGTATTTTGGGATAGAAGTTTAAATATAGTTTTATATTGTTGTTCCTCATAGGTGTCAGCTTGTTTGTTTGAATAAAATTTAACTAGTGCATTCATTCACTGTGGTATGTCTCTCGCTTAAAAACCCCAGCTAGAATATTAGTCTCTACCAAAAATTAGATGAGGAAGAAGCAATAAGTGTAGGGTAATTGATCTCATACCTTAGATAATTGCTGCAACAATTTGAGATGCCTGGGATACTTCCAAACACCCACTTTTAGTGGAAATCTCCCTCTTTATATTCCTGCATCTCCCTCTAAATGTTGTATTCATTGTATTTTTACGATGTCATTAGAACTTTTGTATGTGGGTAAATCTATTCTTGTTGGCCTGGGTATGAGTTTGGGTTGCATAAGAGATTTTGACACCTTGCAGCTCAACCCAAAGTAATTTTTGTGATTAAGAGGGTGTAAAACATTGTTCCTACCACCATAGCCTTCTTTGACTTACTTGTACAGTCATTAGATATGGAAAACTGCTTAACTCAATCTAGGATGATCTTGGGTTCTAAGTAATACTACTTGTTAAACTGTTGGTTGTTATTACAGATTAAGAGTCTTTGTTATTGAATAATGGAAGCACAAATATACTAGTCACACCTTCCTATTTTTCTATTTTTGGGTAAGGGTGTTCGCTGAAACTAGGAAAACCAAGGTAGAATTAATGTCAAACTCTCACTAAGAATATTTGTGGGAAGAGTAACATGTTGGGCCCTTGCGATGCCAAGAGATCTCAACTAGTTAATGGTGTATATAAGGGTTGGCTCGAATACATATACAAATCGATGAATGAATTTCTTCTTAAGTTTAGATGACCACATAAAATGTCTCTGTATGCTAGAGAAATTGGTTAATCACCCTTAATATTAGCTAGAATTCATAAGTCTTAGGAAAGACCATAGTCAGGTAGACTATAGGGATGGTCTTGTTTATCTAGCTCTAGGATGGCTTAGTCCACTTAATAAATAAGTCGGATACATCTGCCGACCTCTATGGAAACACATGATGGTTGGAGCATGGGCTCTATGAGGGCATAGGTAGGAGGAATGCATTACTCCTGTAACGTAGTAGTTCCACTCCTCTGTGGTGATCACCGACTTGTAAATCCTATGACTCGCTTGAAGATAAGCTTATCGATGCTCCAACTTGATAGTAGTCAAGGAGAGTGCTCTACAGGTAGAGCGGTACGATGGTATCCAGAGATAGTAGGCTATCACCCAGGTATACCAGTGAAGAATACCAAGGACTTCTTAGGATTGAATGGATATCACTAGCAACATGAAGGTTCTAGAGCCAATGGCATGCAGGTGAAGGATGCCATTAATTTCTATTATGTAGCTTTTGAGATTAGTGGAAAGTCATACTAGGGCGGTTGAAGTTTAAGCAAAAGACTGTTATTTTAGGTGCTAGATCTAGTTATTTCTTACTCTCGGATTTGTGGGTCTATTTGTGCCAATATAGTAATAGAAGACCTTTCAAAAGCTATAGATCATGTGTCAGTAGTTACTTGAGTCTAAAATCTTTGGCATGAAAAATCATCTCTCTCATGTGGATCCTAGAGTCCATTGGTAGGTTGGGATAGGGAATTCTTATCCTTAAGGTGTGATTCACCATGCACTCTAGAGGATGGAGGGTGATTGATTATTTTTTTGAACAACCACCTTCTTCCTACTATCACACTTAAGGTAGTACCCAGGTAAGTATTATTCATTATGGCATTTCATTATTCACATGTCCTTAATACTGTTGCACAATTGATGGGTAATCATTGCAAAATCAGATTATGCTTTCTATGATAGGTAGGAATAGAGTACTTGGGCTAATGCTTTAACATGTAAACTTGAATTCTAGGGTGAAAGAATGTAAAAGGGCTTATGAGATACAATAGGTGGATAACTGGAATAGTCTTACCTCCTTTGGTTGGTTGCATGATGAACATGAACAAATTAATGGAACCGTCCAACAACTGTTTTGAATTTCTGCATGTTTTCTTATTGCTGTTACATATTAATATCATGTGTTAATGTTGAAAATCTCAACCAGGTTGTAAACTCTTAACTTAAAACTCCTTGTGTAGGCCTATAGACTATGAATGCATTACAATTGTCTCTATGCCGTTTTAGTGCAATCATGAAAATAGTAGGTGATTATATTAAGATCTTATTCAAAGAAAAAATTGGTTGCATATTAAGGGGTTATTACATTGGTATTAGAGTGCCAAGTTTCCAACTCTAGGACCATGGAGCTCACTTTTTCCGCATGTGCTGAATTATTACTATGTTTATGCAGCCATGGGTCACAAGAAGAGAGGAAAGAAGGGAGCCTCCAAAAAAACCACATCCCCAACCCAAGACCACAGTGGGTTCTATAGAATTTTCTATGACATTACCTCACATAGAACCTGAAACAATATCTGATTTAGAGACCCTGACGATAACCATTAACCGTTTAAAACTACAGAAGGGAAAGGAAGTTTTTGGAACTTCTGAGATTGTGAAACCACCAAAGCTGATCCCACCATCCGTAACCAAGCCCAAGCCATCAACTAAAAGAGATTTTCCTTTCGGCTACAGGCATAATGCACCAACTCTATCCAAAGAAGTGATTGTTGAATTCAAGATTGTGCACCCCAAACCATCTGCTATCATGGAAAATTTTGAGGAAGAGCCTGAGGAAGAGGAACTTCCTATTGTGTAAGAAACTTATATGTAGTGATGATATAATATTAATTAACTATCATCACCTCTATGTAGTGGCATCTATAATCCTATCTATGTAATGGCATCTATAATCACCTCTATGAAATGGCATCTATGTAATTAATCTTCGTTAATGAAGAACTACCAAAGTAATTATGCCTTAACATTGTTAAAATGGGAATTTTAGTTGACTCTTGGATGCTGGAAACATAGCGAACGATGAGTAATTCTAAATTTTTTGTAGCATGTGATTTTAAAACAATTGATGAAGGTTGTAAATAAACACTGAATTTGTTATAATTGCCTCGTAGTGGAGATAAACAATTACCAAAATGAAGATGAAAATAGGGGGAAGAACTAGTCCCATTTTAGCTAAAATACTTAGAGTCAACAGAGGTGAAACCTCCTCACAACCCATGGTACCTGAGGAATTGCAAGTTGAGCTGAATGCCCTTCAAGCAAAGATAGCTTCACAAGAGCAACAAATTGAAGAACTAATGAGATAGAAGGAGCAAGAAATGAATCATAACATTGGTCTAGGAACCAATGAGGACCAAGATCATGAACATAGTTCCAGGGACACTACCCATAGCTTCTCAGTGGGAGAGCCACAACAAAGGGTGGGAAAGGACCCTTTGATTAGGGAGCTAAAGAAAATGCAAGCTCCCAATTTTGACGGAACAGGTGGAGGAGATGTTGCAAAAAATTGGAATGAACAAGTATTTTGGGCTATTAGACTTGACTTCCAACACTAAGGCCCGAATTTTCATCTATCATCTAGAAGGGGAAGCGTCTTTATGGTGGGACCATCTGCTGGAAATTAAAAAATATGAATCACATCAGCTGGCTTGTGACAAGTTCATGAAGCGATTCCACAAGGAATACCTTTCAGCTCACCATTGGGATAAAAAATTGACCGAATTCCATTCACTGCATCAAGGAGGGATGATAGTTTATGAATATAAAGCTAAGTTCATGGGTTTACTCTGTCATGTTCATTACATGAAGGAAGAGGAGGATCGTGTAAACAAGTTTATCTTAGGCTTGAATAAGAACCTCATGTATGCAACTAAGATTTCACGACCTAAGAGCCTAAATCAAGCAGTGGAGGTAGCACTAGTTGCTAAAGAGAAGCATAAGAGCAAGCAAGAGTGGAAACAAAAGTCTTATTCCTTTTACCACTCTAACAACAAAAGGAAGGAATTTAAGAAAAACACACCAGAAAAGAACGCAAGGGATAAGTCTAAAAGGAATCAGGGCTCCAAAAGAAGTTATGAATCAACAAAAACCAAGGGTGGTGAAGGAAAACAATAGAGACCATCTAAGTAGGTAGCACACACTAGCTTTCCAAGGATGTAAAGAAAAGTGGCCCAATGGGAGGATGTTGGACTTGCAGGGGTGACCACTACAAAAATGAGTGTCCATGGAATCGGGATAAATCCACCAAGCCTCCAACCAGAATTTATGTAGTTGTGGATAGCCGCCAAGCCGACAACCAAGCTTCACTCATAGAGTTGCAAGGTAATTTTCATGGACAATCCATCTCTATTCTAGCAGACTTAGGGGAAACTGATAGCTTTATTTCATTTGAGGTGTAACAAAAATGTAATATTGGATTTAAAAATCTTAGTCAAGAGGACATGGAGGTAGA
>VDFB02271358.1:863434184-863495174 GCA_007258455.2 Sequoia sempervirens
TTTAAATTTCACAACAAATTAACAAACAATATTTCAACATATGTAAACAAATTATCTAATTCTTTTTTTTTTTTTTACAATTTCACAAAATCAAAATAAATATCTACAATTTTGTACAGACAATCTTTTAACAACATAATTTAAATAAACATTTAAAATAAAGAACCTGGAGTCCTGCGCTTATTTGAGAATCTGATGATGTTTACTTGTTCTCGATGGCCTCTACGATGAGTTTCTCCTTCCTGCTTCGAATCTCCTCTTCAGAAAATCATTCTCAAATCTCGAATTCAAATCCTTAATCCCACGACTCTTTTCAAAGTATTCCCCAAAACAAAAGAATGGAAAAATCCCTTTTGAAAACTTCAGAAGATTAAAAAAAAGGCATTCTTTTTTTTTAGTGGAAGTCTCCTATGTCTCTGTGTGTGAAAAAAAGATTGGGTTTTTATTAAATAAAAGATATTCCAATTTTTTCAAAAAGGTTGTTGGTCTAAAATAAAAATTTAATAGAAAAAGCAAGTTTTTAGTAGATAGGTCAACATTCCTCTTCTCTTTTTTTTCTTTAACAATTTTTTTTCTATGGATCCTACTTTTGTTTTTAATTTTGGTTTTACAACTTTTACTTGCAAACACATTATTCTAATGCATTAAATAATTATTCTAAACTGATTCCTTGTTAAAAAATTGATTTCTAATAAACTTTTTAATTTTAACCCATTTAATAAATACATGACTTTTTAAAATTAAATAAAACATTTAATATTAAATACAAATTTAATCTAACATTTTAATAAACAACATTACCCATTTTAATTAATCTATTCACAACATATAAAATACCATTAGAAGCTTTTGTCCTTCTTTCTCTTCCGATTCCTTAGTCAAACTACTTGCACTTCCTAATAGAGAATAGAGGGGTACTACATTACCTCCTTTGGTTGGTTGTATGATGAACATGAATAAATTAATGGAATTCTCCAACTATTGTTTTGAATTTCTGCATGTTCTCTTATTGATATTACTTATTCATATCATGTATTAATGTTGCAAAATCTCAACCAGGTTGTAAATCCTTAACTTTAAACTCCTGGTGTAGGCCTATAGACTACAAATGTATTTCAATCATCTCTATGTCATTTTAGTGCAGTCAGAAAGATAGTATGTGATTTTATTAACATCTAATTTAAAAAAAAAATGGTTGCATATTAACGAGATTATTACATTGGTATCAGAGCACCAAGTTTCCAACTCTAGGACCATGAAGCTCACTTTTTCCGCATGAGTTGAATTGTTACTTTGATTATGCAGCCATGGGTCACAATAAGAAAGAAAAGAAGGGAGCCTCCAGAAAACCACATCCCCAACCCAAGACCACAGTGGGTTATGTAGAACTTTCTATGACATTACCTCACATAGAACCTGAAACAATAAATGATTCTAAGACCTTGGCGATAACCATTAAGAACTTAAAAATACAAAAGGGAAAGGAAGTTGTTGGACCTTCTAAGATTGTGAAACCATCAAAGCCGAGCCCACCATTCATAACCAAGCCCAAGCCATTGGCTAAAAGAGATTTTCCTATCAGCTATGGGCACAATGCACCAATTCTATCAAAAGAAGTGATTGTTGAATTCGAGCATGTGCACCCCAAACCATCTGCTATCATGGAAAATTTTGAAGATGAAGAGCCTGATGAAGAGGAACTTCTTGTTGTGTAAGAAACTTATATGTAGTGATGATATAGTATTAATTAACTATCATCACCTCTTATGTAATGGCATCTATAATCCTATCTATGTAATAGTGCCTATAATCACCTCTATGAAATGGCATCTATGTAATTAATCTTCCTTAATGAAGAACTATCAAAGTAATTATGCCTTAGAATTGTTAAAATGGGAATTTTAGTTGACCCTTGGATGCTTGAAATATATTGAATGATGAGTAATTCTAAATCTCTATAGCATGTGAGTTAAAACAATTGATGAAGGTTATAAATAAACTTTGAATTCTTTATAATTTGTCTTGCAGTGGAGATAAACATATACAAAATGAAGAGGACAAAAAGGAGAAGAACTAGTTCTAGTTTAGCTGAAATACTTAGAGCCAACAGAGGGGAAACATCCTCTCAACCCATGGTACTTGAGGGATTGTAGGATGAGTTGAATGCCCTTTGAGCAAAATAGCTTCGCAAGAGCAACATATTGAAGAACTAATGAGACAAAAGGAGCAAGAAACGAATCATAACACTGGCCTAGGAACCGATGAGGACCAAGATCACGAACATAGTTCCAGGGCTACTACCCATAGCTTCTCATTGGGAGAGCCATGAAAAAGGGTGGGAAAGGAACCTTTGATTACGGAGCTTAAGAAAATTAAAGCTCCCAAGTTTTACAAAACAGGTGGAGGAGATGCTGCAGAAGCTTGGTTAATTGGAATGAACAAGTATTTTGGGCAATTAGACTTGACTTCCACCACTAAGGCCCGAATTGCCATCTATTAGCTAGAAGGGGAAGCATCTCTATGATGGGACCATTTGCTGGAAATTAAAAAATATGAATCACAATCAGCTAACTTGGGACAAGTTCATGAAGCGATTTTGCAAGGAATACCTTTTAGCTCACCGTCGGGATAAAAAATTGACTAAATTTTATTCAACTGCATCAAGGAGGGATGACAGTTTCTGAGTATAAAGCTAAGTTCATGGGTTTACTCTGTCATGTTCATTACATGAAGGAAGAGGAGGACCACATAAACAAGTTTATCCCAGGCTTGAATAAGAACATCATGTATGTTACTAGGATATCACGACCTAAGAGCCTAAATCAAGCAGGGGAGGTAGCGCTAGTTGCTGAAGAGAAGCAGAAGAGAAAGCAAGAGTAGAAACAAAAGTCTTACTCCTTTTACCACTCTGACAACAGAAGGAAGGAATTTAAGAAAACCACACTAGAAAAGAAGGTAGGGGATAAGTCTAAAAGGAATCAAGGCTCCAAAAGAAGTTATGAATTAGCAAAAACCAAGGGTGGTGAAGGAAAATGACAAAGACCATCTAAGCAGGTAGCACAAACTAGCTTTCCTAAGGATAGGGAAATAAAGAAGAGTGGCCCACTGAGAGGTAGTTGGACTTGCGAGGGTGACCACTACAAAAATAAGTGTCCAAGGAATTAGGATAAATCCACCAAGCCTCCAGCCATAATTTATGCAGCTGTGGATAGCTGCCAAACCGACAACCAAGCTTCACTCATAGAGTTGCAAGGTACTTTTCATGGACAATCCATTTCTATTCTAGCAAACTTAGGGGCAGTTGATAGCTTTATTTCACCTGAGGTGTTAAAAAAATGTAATATTGGATTTTAAAATCTTAATCGAGAGGAGATGGAGGTAGAGTTTGGGTCTGGTAAGACTCAACAAGTAAATTTTAGCCTGAGAGGAGAAAAAATTGATTTAGGCATCACAAAAACCAAGGTTAATCTATTGGTCATAAAGTTAGGATCTTATGACTTGATCCTAGGAATGGATTGGTTTAGGAACCACCAAGCTAAACTAGACTACTATAACAAAACAATTGAATGCTTAGATGACCAAGGAAGACCAATAGTACTCGAAGGAATTCAAAGGCCATTATTTGTGAGAAAGGTTTTAGCCATGCAAGTCAAGAGAGCTTTAATGAAGAGAAGAAAACTATATATGGTAAGGATTGAAGAAGGTAGCAAAGACCCAGTTCCTAATATTGAGGATCATCCTATTCTTCAAGAATTTTAGAATGTATTTCCTTAAGAATTTCTAGGCTTACCCCCTAAGCAAAAATTTGACTTTTCAATTGATCTAGTTCCAAGGGCAGAGCCTATATCAAGGACTTCTTATAGAATGAATACTATTGAATTACAAGACCTAAAAATCCAACTACAGGATCTAATGGAAAAATGGCTAATACGGCCTAATGTGTCACCTTGGGGAGCCCTAGTGTTGTCCATCAAGAAGAAAGATGGAACTCTAAGATTGTGCATTGATTATCGTATGTTGAACAAGATGACCATTAGAAATAGATATCCCCTTCCTTGAATTGATGATTTATTTAATCAAATGGAGGGAGCCACAACCTTCTCAAAAATAGACCTAAGGTCTGGATACCATCAACTCTAGATCAAGGAAGAAGATATTCTAAAGATAGCTTTCTGAACTAGATATGACCACTATGAGTTTTTAGTGGTACCTTTTGGCTTAACAAATGCTCCATATGCCTTTATGAGCCTCATGAACCATGTATTTCATGACTACCTGGACAAATTTGTGCTGGTATTTTTAGATGATATTCTCATCTACTCCAAGAATCCGCAGGAGCATGAGGAGCATCTAAGAATAGTACTACAGAGGTTGACAGAGCATAAATTGTATGGGAAATTGTCCAAGTGTTCCTTTTTCTAGCCTAAGATACACTACCTTCGACACATCATCTCAACTAAAAGAATTTTAGTGGATCCAACTAAAATCCAAGCAATTGTAGATTGGCCTACTCCTAAGAATGTATCAAAAGTAAGGAGCTTTTTGGGATTGGCTGGATACTACAGGAGGTTTGTGGAGAATTTTTTGAAGTTAGCTAACCCCATAACATTTCTTCAACGAAAAGGAAAGAGGTTTGAGTGGACTAAAAAGTGTGAAAATGCCTTCTAGCAGTTGAAGGAAAGAGTACCACTGCTCCAATCCTACAAGTACCTGATCCTAAAAAGGAATTTGTAGTATGGACAAATGCCTCATTGGATGGGTTAGGTGGAGTTTTGATGCAAAATGGGTAGGTGATCACTTTTGAATCTCAAAAATTGAAGGATCATGAACTCAACTACCCTACTCATGATTTGTAACTTGCAGCAATTATGCACGCTTTGAAGGTTTGGAGGAATTATTTAGTGGGAAGACCATTTAAGTTGAATACTAATCATAAAGGGCTCCAGTATTTATTCACACAACTTGACTTAAATGCTAGACAAAGACGGTGGTTAGAATTCTTAAGTAACTATGAAATAGACATTTCATATGTTAAGGGTAAGGAGAATTGGGTTGCTAATGCCTTAAGTCATAGTGCCAAACTAGCTGCAATCACTCAAGTAAATTTTAGTATGCCTAATAGTATTAAGCAGATGTAAGAAAAAGATCCCCTTTGTCAACAAACAAGGCTAGAACTGCAACAAGGGATTGGTGCAGTAGAATATCATCTGGGGAATGATGGTATCTTACGTTACCAACAATGAATATATGTACCTAAAGGAGGAGACTTCAGAACAAAAATCCTTGAGGAAAGCCATAATGTACCCTACCAAGCACATCCAAGAGTAACTAAGATGTACACAGATCTAAAAAATCATTATTTTCAGCTAGGAATGAAAAAGGAAGTAGCAAATTTTGTTGCAAAGTTCCTAGAATGCTAGTGGATCAAGGTTGAAAATTTCCATCCAATAGGGACATTGTACCCCCATGAGTTGCCTTGGCACAAATGGTCAATGATTTCAATGGATTTTGTGACAGAATTGCCTAAAAGTCGATATCAACATGATAGTATTTTGGTAATAGTTGATAAATTAACCAAAGAAACACACTTTGTGCCTGGTAATGTTAAGGATGACACTCCAACTTTAGCAAAAGAATTCATAAAAGAGGTAGTCATGTTGCATGGGATTCCAAAAGTGATTATATCTGATAGGGATAAATTGTTTACGTCTAGATTCTGGACACCCCTCATGACTGCTCTTGGTACTAAACTCAATTTTAGTACTACCTTCCACCCTAAAATAGATGGCCAAACAGAAAGGGTTAATCAGGTTATGGAGGATATGGTTTAAATGTATGTAATGGATCAACCCAAGAAATGGGAGGAATATTTACCTTTAATTGAGTTTTCATACAATAACTCCTACCATTTGTCCATTCAAATGGCTCCTTTTGAGGTGGTTTATGGTAGGAAGTGCAGAAATCCAATAGGATGGGACATTTTAGTCAATCATGTTATCATTAGACCCAAGCTACTTCAGGAATATGATAGACATAAAGATTATTAGGGAGAGATTGAAGGAAGCTATAGATCGACAAAAGAGTTATGCCGATGCTAAGGGAACATTGAGGGAATTTGTAGTAGGAGACAAAGTGTTTCTTTGTGTGAAACCTCAAAAAAGTTAAATAAAATTTGGAAAGGCTGCCAAATTATCCCTGCGATATATCAGACCCTTTGAGATACTCAAAAATATTAGTCATGTGGCTTATAGACTAGCTCTTCCACCATCTCTCTCTCTCACATACATAATGTGTTTCATGTATCACTACTTAAGAAATATGTTGTTGATCCCACCCATGTAATTGATTGGCAGGCATTACAGGTAGAAGAGGCTAGAGATATCCACCTCAAACCGCTCACAATCATAGATAGGCACAACATACAACTGCGCAACAGAACAATGCCATAGGTTAAGGTCCTCAAGGACCAGTATGGGGAGCAAGGAGCTACTTGGGAAGATGAAAATCTAATTAGACTAGAATATCCATACTTATTTTAGTGAAGCCGAGCCGGCTTAATCCTAAGGGGGGGAGGATGTCACATCCCCATATGAACACATCCTAAGGCCCCATAGTCCCAATATAATTTGGACTAGGGGAGGGGAATTGAAACTTAATATTAACTCTATGTGTGTGTGTAAGTGTATGGGTGTGTGAATTTTAAGTGAATGAACTTTTAATGGTTAATAGTGATGTATGCATGTGAATTCTAGTTATGTTTTTCTTTTAATCTATATATAGATATATTTGGCCATATTTCATCTAACTTGGACTAGATAAATTGTGAATTTTGTGAGGAACCATGTTTTGCGTGTAGGTGACAAGCTGCATGGTGTAGTGGACTTTGTGGATCTAGAAGAAGAAATGATTGTTATGCCAAATCCTTATCAAGACTCTAGCTTAACTTAAGGTTGTCTAAAGTAGTAAAGGGTACATTTATCCAACACCTAGTCAGTCTCATTTGTGGATTTGCAAGTCCATAGGTATCATTAATGTCACCTGTCAATTCTTAGAATGTCATTATGAATTTAAATATGTGCCTAGGAAATCAATTATAAATATTAGTTGCCCATTCTTATTATATTGAGTGTTAAGTTATTAAATAAATAAATAATTTATTATAATTATTATTATTTCCTATAGTGTTTATTTAAATTATTAAAGCCATCAAAGTAATTTATAAAAAAAGAAAAGAAAAAAGAAAATGGTAGAATACATTTTAAAACATATAAAAATCAAATGTGATAGAATTAAATAAATAAATGGAACCCATAGAAGAACCAAAGAATAGAAAATAAGAAAGAAAAGAAAACCAATAGAGATATGTAAAAGGTCGCACAAAGTGAGAACAAAGGAATAAGAGGAATAAATATGAAGAGGGGCATAGGGTTTCAACATGAAAATGCTAGGGGAAAAAATATTCAACTGCTGGTCAACCCTCTTGAATGTGAATTCAGTGGTAATAAATCTTCTCCTCTTGGCACTCTGCAAATAGGGAAATTAGTAAATGTAAGAGACATGAAGGAAGGATGAGGCATGGAAGATAAAGAGGAATTTGGTAGACATTTTGGGCAATTGTTTTCCATCATTTGGCAGGAAGGAGGTGTGAGCAAGAGAAACCCCAGTTTGGGAGGCGTCTAGATTGAGTCTGGATATTTTGGGTAGCATTTTCCAGCTGCTGGGAGTGGATACTCATTCTTGAGGACAGGTTTTATTGTTATTCTTCCTAAAACTCATACTATTCAGCTTTCCTAGTTGGAGAAAAAGCATAAACTTAATATTTTATTGTTGTTAAGATTCCTAAATCTCATAATATTCAACTTGTTTGGTTGGAGAAAAAACATAAACTTAATATTTTATTGTTATTCATCATAAAACTCATAATATTCAGCTTCCCTGGTTAGAGAAAAAGCATAAACTTAATATGTTATTGTTGTTCTTTTTATAAACTCGTAGGATTCAATTGGTATGGTTGGGGTAGTAGCTTAATTTAGTATTTTATTATTGTCCCCATTTATAAAATCATAAGTTTCAACTGTATTTTGGAATAGAAGTTTAAATATAGTTTTATATTGTTGTTCCTCATAGATTTTTAAGCTTGTTTGTTTGAATAAAATGTAAGTAGTGCATTCATTCACCGTGGTGTGTGTCTCTCCCTTAAAACCCCCAACCAAAATATTAGTCTCTACCAAAAATTAGATGAGAAACAAGCAAATACGTGTAGGGTAATTGATCTCATACCTTAGATAACTATTGCAACAATTTGAGAGGCCTGGGATACTTCCAAACACTCACTTTTAGTGGACCTCTCCCTTTTTATACTATTGCATCTCCCTCTAAATTTTGTATTCATTGTGTTCTTATGATGTCATTATAACTTCCATATGTGGGTAAATCTATTCTTGTTGGCCTAGGTATGAGTTGGGATTGCAGAAGAGATTTTGGCACCGTGCAACTCAACCCCAATTAAATTTTATGATTATGAGCATGTAAAACATTGTGTCCTACCACCATAGCCTTCTCTAACTTACATGTACAGTCATTAGATATGGAAATATTCTTAACTCAATCTAGTATGATCTCGGGTTCTAAGTAATACTACTTGTTAAGCTGTTGGTTGTTATTGTAGAGTAAGAGTCTTTGTTATTGAATAATGGAAGGACAAATATACTAGTCACACCTTCCTATTTTTCTATTTTTTTGTAAACGGATGTTGGCTGAAACTGGAACAACCAAGGTAGAATTAGTTTTAAATTCTTACTATGAATATTTGTGGGTAGAGAAGCATGCTAGGCCCTTGCGATGACAAGATATTTCAGCTAGTTATTGGTGTATATAAGGGTTGGATGGAATACATATCTATGAATGAATTTCTCCCCAAGTTTAGGTAACTGCAAAAAAAAGTCTCTCTATACTAGAGAAATAGGTTAAGAACCCTTAATATTTGGTAGACTTCATAAGTCGTAGGAAAAGACTGTAGTTAGGTGGACTATAGGGATGGTCTTGTCTAGGATGGCTTAGTCCACTTACAAAACAAGTTGGATACAGTTGCTGACCTCTATGGCAACACATGACGATGGGTGTATGGAATCTACAATGGCATAGGTAGGAGGAATGCATTACTCCTATAACATAGCAGTTCCACTCCTTCCGTGGTGATCACCGACATGTAAATCCTATGACCCATTTGAAGATAAGCTCATCGATGCTCCAGCTTGACAGTAGTCAGGGAGTGTGCTCTGCAAGTAGAGGGGTACAGTGGTATCCAGAGATAGTAGGCTATCACCCAAGTATACCGGTGAAGAATGCTAGGGAATTCTCAAGCTTGAATGGCTATCACTAGCAGCATGCAGGTTCTAGTGCTAGTGGCATGCAGGTGAAGCATGCCATTAATTTCTATTCTATAGCTTTTGAGGTTAGTGGAAGTCATACTATTACAGTTGAAGTTTAAGTAAAAGACTGGGTTGTTTTAGGTGCTAGTTCTAGTTCTTTTTTTTTACTTTCATGGTTGCTAGTCTAATTGTGCCAATATAGCTAATAGAAGACCTTTTGGAAGCTAGATACCATGGGTCAATAGTTAGGAGAGTCTAAAAGCTTTGGTACATGAACAATCATTTCTCTCTTGTGGATCCTGGAGTCCATTGGTGGGTTGGGATAGGGAATTCTTATCCTTAAGGTGGGATTCACCATGCACTCTAGAGGCTGGAGGGTGACTGATTTTTTGATGTGAAAAACCACATTCTTCCTTCTATCTTACTTAAGGTAGTACCCAGGTGAGTATTATTCATTATGGCATTTCATTATTCACTTTTCCTTAATAATGCTACAAAATTGATGGGTAACCATTGCAAATTCAGAATTATGCCTTCTATGATAAGTAGGAAGAGAGTACTTTGGCTAATGCTTTAACATGTAAACTTGGATTCTAGGGTGCAAGAATGTAAAGGGCTTATGAGATACAACAAGTGGATAAATGGAATAGTCTTACCTCCTTTAGTTGGTTTTATGATGAACATGAATAAATTAATGGAATTCTCTAGCTACTATTTTGAATTTTTGCATGTTCTCTTATTGTTGTTACTTATTCATATCATGTATTAATGTTGTAAAATCTCAACCAAGTTGTAAATGCTTAACTTAAAAACTCTTGGTGTAGGCCTATAGACTACAAATGTATTCCAATCATCTCTATGTCATTTTAGTGTAGTCAAAAAGATAGTGTGTGATTGTATTAAGATCTGTTTTTAAAAAAATTGGTTGCATATTAAGGGGATTATTACCTTTAAATAAAATTCCCTTTGAAGTTCCTAAATTTTGCAAAGTAGGCTTAGAAAGATCTAGATATTACAAGTATAATTAATTTTCTCCTTAATCCAATGTAATACATACAAGGTGTTACAATGAATAATTTATGAAACTCACTAACACTAACAAAGGGGAAATACATATTTTACTGTAAGGGAGAGCCTATTATTTAGCATAACAATTCATTCTCTCCTTTTACAAACAAATAGGATTTTTTTACATACTCTTAAGCCCTTTGAAGATACAATCACTTCCAACCCAATATGACCACAGTACAAATGGTTAATACATCAATATTTGGAAGTAGACAAGAGTTGATATGACTCAAAATTCAAATATGAAGACTAAGTAGATTATTCCTATTATGAAGATGCACTACACATTGAATTTTTAACACCTATAAAACCATTTTCTCAAGAGACCAATGGAGAGCTTAGCTCCCAAATTTAGGCTCACTCACAAGCCACCCCTGAGCTGAAAGGCCTTCAAGGAAACCTAGGGACAACCCAACACATGTGAATGACTCAACACTCAATGAAAACACACAATCAAAATCAAATCCAAAGAAGCACTCACAAGACTTAAATCTATATCAAAATCCACTAAGGGGGGAAATAGGGATTCATTCTCTTCTTACCCCAATACTTCACAAAAAACAAACATCAAATGATTAACAACACAACCAACCATTAACAATACAAACTCCAAAGTTACATAACCAAAAAGAATAAAAAATTAAATTTATAGAGCTTGAGAGCCTACCTCTCCAAACTTCCAAGAGATTGGTGAAGAGTTGGTGGATCTCTCTTCAAAAGAGCTTCCTCTAAGATCTTATCCTATGCCCAAGTATGAAACTCACACCTTCTTCCTCTTCCCCCCAAATAAGCCAAAAAAAAAGAATAAGAATCTCTTCCTTCACCCCCAAGAGGATGATAAATAGGCATTGAAAATTCAAAACCTTTCAATGGGGAAGTGACACTTGTCACCTCCTCATTCACTTCCAATAAAAAATCTCTTCACATTTCTCCCACATGTTTGAGGCATTGGGAAGTGGAATTTACTTGGACATTTTTCCCATGAAATCTTCCAAGCTATGCTCACACATGTGTGAGACCTTGGGAGTTACCTAGGCCCATACATGAACTTTGAAGAATGAGAATGGGATGGTGACAAACCAATTTTCCCTCTTCCCAAAAACCAAAATTTGTCACTCTCTTTCCAAGGCACTTAGGAAGGATCATATCTTGGCCAATGCCCATGACAAGTAGCTAAAAGAGTACCTAATCCATAGGCACTTATCTTAGGACTTTAAAAACACCAAAAAGAAGAAAAAAATGACATTTTAGACCCTTTAAAATTCTAAGAACAAATCCGAGTTTTGACAACAAGGATAACTCATCTCACAACCCAACCCAACCAACTTTAGAGCACATCAAAAACAATAAACATCCAAAATTTCACATTACAACATTTATAAATAAATAGAGCTATCAGTCCCTCCTTATGGACTAAATTCAAGTGTGACTAAGATAATTTGCATTGAATATTTCCAAAAGACCTCTAGATTTTCATTGGCCATAAAAATACTTACACACTCAACAACACACATTAATACATTCAAATAATAACTAAAATGACACAAATTAAATGCATACATGATCATACACTCAAATCAATAATCCAATTTGTAACAAAGCTTAATTAACTTCATAAAAAAAACAATAACATTTCTAATCCTTTTAATCACAATTCGTTGAGATTCTGAACATGAAATGCATGAATATATTTTTTATTTCAACACATTTTATAATTGATTAACCATAGCATATTCAAACATGTTTTGAACACCATTGCATCAATTAAGCCACTTATAATAATCACTTGGAAATTAACCATCAACATAGTGAATACCATCATAAGCATAATTAGCAATATCTTACATATGCAAATCATCATCATACCATAATCTACTACTAAGATCAAATGTTCAACACCATTTAGTAATGAACATATAAAGGTGTCCAAACAATAATAGATCAAATAGTGTAAATTTAAAAGTCACCAAAGAGTGGGTCTCATAGAATCCAAACCATTCTTCACATGATAAAAATGACTAACATAGTCTAGCATCAAAGTCGTAAATTTTGAAATATAACAATGCTCAAATAAAAGTGTGATATCATAACATCACTAGGTCTATTAGCATAAGTGAGCTAGCTACTCAAGAATGTACCTCATGGATGGTTTAACGAAAGATTTGATTAGTCAATACTATACATGTCTATCAATAGGAAAAAGTGACACCAAGGTCACACGTAAGACAAGGTCTTACGTAATTGACATATATGCAGGGAAAACTTTAAGAACCCCCCCTGCCTCGGCGAAGGTGTAAAATACTAGCAAATCTTGTATACTTCCCAAAAAAAATATTAATTTTAGTGGCAATTTTTTTTTTTTCATGAAAAAAAAATAATGTCCATTGGTGAATCTTTTCTAATTGCTAGAAGTCTATGGAAAATCCTAGCCAAATGCAAAATTTTTAAAACCACTAAAATTTTTCCATTGGCAATTAAAATTTGTTTTCAAACCAGAAAAAACAATTTTATTGGTGATTAAAACTTTTTTTCAAACTAGAAAATAAAATTCATTGGCGAATTAAACCTATTTTCAAATGATTAAGAAAAAAAATTGGGAAATTAAACATAATATCAAACTAATAAAAAAAATGTAGTGGTGAAATGTTAGTGCAAATTTTCCTAACCTTAGTTGCATGTCTTTCTTAGTCATCTTTATAGTCGGTGGGTCGGAGGTTTGAAAAACTTTGAAACTTCAGACTTTGGTTCTAAGGTTCCAAGTTTTAGCGACCATGAGACATTATGGACCATAACCGTTCGATGAATTTTTGATGGATGGCTATAGTTGCATTCTAGAAGTATATCTCTCAAGCACTAGATTTGTGAATTGAAACCTCTAGAATTACACTAGAACTGTTAGATTTTCATAAATCAATGGTTGAGATGTTATTAATTATTTAGGTCTATCGATCATCCTACTCTTGTTTACCGTTTAATATTTCCTAAGTCATACCAAAATATTTTATGAAAAAGCCTTAAATCTTAAATATTTAATCCTAAGGGTTGAGTCTTATCAACCTAGCGATGTCCCCATTTTATATTATGCATGTGCATAAAGTTTGTTTTAAAAGAGGGAATCAACATTAATTGAGATGGTTGGAAAATTGAGATGTATTAAAGACACACATCTCATGTAGTCGGTCGAAAGTGGGTGGTTGTCTAGAAGCTAGTGAACTAGAGAAACAATGGAGGCCAGTTTCACCTTGACATCGCGGAGGAAGTTGGATCCTTTCGTTGGCAAAGTGTATGTGAAGCGGCTACATGGTTTTTTTTTTTCAAGGATGTGCAGGCGGCACAAGTAGTTCAAATTATTTTGGGTAATGGCTTTGAAAAATTAAAGCATAGATACATGACCAATATGGATTTTTATTCATTGGTCATGGCTTGGGGTCTGGACTTAGGAGAGCCAATGGATGTATTGAGGAAAGTCATGAAAACTCTGGTTCACAAAGATTTTTTAGAGGATATGGAAGGCATTCTAGAACGGGTGATACCAGGAGTGTGGCTTGTTAAGGCTGAAGGCATGGATGGTGGAGGCCTGAAGCTCACGGATTTAAATCATCTCTTTATCAGGTGGCCAGAAGGATGCAGCAAAGATCTATGGCGAGAAGGTGTTGAGCATGGGTGGCAAGCACTCAAAATCTGTGCCGAGCTAATGGAGGTCGAGGAGGTCATAGAGAATCTCAAAGACATTGCCAGAGCAGAGATGCATGAAAGAAGGATATGTGTCCGAGGAAGAAGATGAAGTTGTTAATGGACATAAAGCCATTGGAGATGGGTAATTCATCGAAGGCGTTTGAGTAGTACAAGTTTTTTAAAAAATAGATTACTGTACTAAATCTTGTCTATGATTTTGCTTTTTGGGGGTTATGCCTGGATTTTCATTGTAATTGTAAAACACCTTGGGACACGAACAATGGTTGGAAGGGTAGATTTCAGGCGGGTATGATTAGGGATAATTTGATATGTTGGAAATGGACACTATGTTGGTTAATCAACTTTTTTGGTATATTTTATAGCATTAGTTTAGAATTGGAATAATTCTTTCTAATTTCACTTTATATTAATATATATGATTTATTCAACAACATTTATTTTATAGCATTTTGTTTACAATGATTCTCAACTTTGATTTTTTTTCAAGATAATACAACATTTAGTTTTATTGGTGAGCATGTTGAAATTTTATTTTCCTTTTACAAATAATTTATGTTTTTAGATAGATGAATTTAAGGATTAAACTATAAAAAAATTTCAACAACATTTATTTTATAGCAATTATTTAATATGTATGATTAATAAAATCAATAATATTTTAATATAAAAGATTTCATATAAAAAAAATATAAATTGAATTTTTTTTTACAGTTAAATTTTTTCATAAAACGTAAAGTGATAGGAAAATTCTAGGCCTGGCCAAGACGTAATAATTTTACAAACTCGACACGTACCGATCTTAATTACCCATCAATCCTCTAGTCATGTCCACTTGCTAAAATCTGCTTGTGATCTTCACTTCATAAATGCACCGTCCTTGCCACCTTTCCTAGCTTAATTCACCAAAGTCGAGGTTTTGGTGCTTTTCCTAACCTTAGTTGCAATTCTTTCTGGGTCATCTATGTAGTCAGTGGGTCGGATGTTTTGACAACTTCAAAACTTCAGACTTTGGTTCTAAGGTTCCAACTTTTAGCATTTCGGAAGTAAATCTCTAAATTAGTAGACTTGCGAATTGAAACCTCCAGAATTACACTAGAACCATTTGATGTGAACACGTGGGGAGATCAAGGCTCATCATCGTGGTAATGAATACAATGGGTTGGATTTTGGCAATGAGCGATAGAAGAACTTAAGTGACAAAAATATGCACGTGCAGAAAGTTGGTTTTAAAAGAGGGACCACCTAGGAAGAACGTAGGACCAAGGCTTAAAAACTTAAGAACGTTTAACCCAAAGGATGTAAAGGAAAATCAATATAACCACGACCATTCGATGAATTTTTTATGGAGGGTTGTAGTTGCATTCCAGAAGTAAATCTCTGAAGCAATAGACTTGCGAATTGAAACCTATAGAACAACACTAGAACCGTTAGATGCGGACACATGGCAAGATCAAGGCTCATTTCTCTCTTTTGAATGCCTCGATGTATTACATTTTATTTAATTGAAATTCTCAATCTTTTACTTTTGAAAATTTGAAGCAATTGATTGGACAACTCATAGCTTTAATGAAACAAGATTTGTAATGATTTCATATCATTTGAGTGGCACTGGTAGTGCTGACTGGAGTCTGGGGATTTTGATAGCTTGTCAAATTGAGGTACAATTTGCATGTATCCAAACATCAATCAAATTAAACATTTTAATTTTTAATTGTACATGTAAGGCTTAAGATACACGAATTGACTAAGTTGGTTTTTTGGTTTGCACAAATCAAGCTGATAGCGGCACTAGCGGCCCATAAATTATTAAATAGGGTTAGTAATAATGTGACATTGTAATTCAGTTGTAATAAAATAAATGGTTATAAATTTATAGTAAAGAGAAATTAAGTATTATCTATTTACAAAATAATTGCATGCAGATTTAAAAGTAAAACATAAAGCAATACAAGTGAAAAAAGAAAGTTGCCATCAAAGAGTTATTTTCTGAGTTTTGCGTCTATGAATCTATTCAAATCAATTTTTTTTCCTTTGAGAAATTCAATATTATCTATTTATGAAATAATTGCATAAAAAGGTCGGAGGTTTCAAAAACATTGAAACTTCAAACTTTGGTTTTGAGGTTCCAAGTTTCAACAACCACATGACATGATGGACTTATCTTTCCTTTCAAAGGCGTCATCTTTTAACATCTCATTGAACACTATGTACGAAATAAACTTGAGTTGTCTTTTTAGGAATTTCCAAAAGCATGCATGTTTAAAGGCTATCTTTTCGAGGTATGCAATTGAATGTCACATTTAAAGCACATCCTATCAAAAATAATGGCATGCGTAGGTGGTGAAGTTTTTCTTAGACATTTAGCCTACATTCTCATTTTACTCCACATTGATTGCACATCTTGTCATTTTATATGGCTTGAAGGTGGTGAGAACTTATTTGTTAAAGCCTTAGCTATACTTCTACCTATTGTTATTTCTTCAGGAATTCAAGCATCTCATTAGGCATAGTGAGCTCATGTAGTTTAAAATTGAAAATTGTTGGCTCGGTGTGAGGGATACAGAGCTAGGACTTTTTAAATTGGAAGAATTTTGGGCATGTCTAGATGGTAAAGAAAAATATGTTGTAGATGTGAAGGTGTTTGAAAGTGGACTAGCTCAGGTCAGAGGTTTTTCAGAAGCAGTGCGGAGTATTGACCTAATTGCTACATGTGCAAGAAGATATATTCCTAAAACCCAGGAAATCAATGCTGCAGATGGAACCATTGTAGCTATTTTGTTTCCCGAGGTCGTTTCTCATGCATTGGGAATTCTAGAGAAGGCACCCGTAAAGGAGATGTCTGTTGTAACAACTAACGAATATTTCAGGACTAATGAAACCTGGTGTAAAAATTCTATGGCCAAAGGGTGGTTAAAATCAGAGAAGAAAGGTAAGTCTTAATTTCCCAATAAACTTAAGAGGACACATTTTAAAGCAAAAATTGTTGATGTTATTGCTTTACTTCATCGTATCGTCAGGAATGTACAAGTTGAATTATTTGAAGACTGGATGTATCAGTTCATTTTAGTTATATGTTATGATAATGTGTTTATTGATTGGGTTGAGATAAAAAAATTTCACTTGCATGAACAATTAGTTAACTTTCAAAAGACTGCTACCTTTCATCTGTGTTCTTGTTTGATATATATCATTGCTAGTCAAAGAGCTTATTGGCCAGGGTTGAAACCACAAGTACCACCAAGTCCTGGCATGCCTATGTATAAGTGTTATCCACAATTTACCAAGCAGGTTGGGATGGGAGAATATTGTCTTGTTAATCATGCCTTTTTAATGGAAGCTGCGAGAAAGTTGGATGGAAACCCTGAAATGCATTTTTCCCCTTAATCAAAATCTTTGGTGTTGAAGTTTGGAAGTTGATAGATTTTCTTATTTGAGAATTGGAGGTTACGAGAAGGCTCCACTTAAATTTCCTAAGTACCCTGAGGATTTATTGACATTTTTGGAGTTCTGCAGACAAATGGCTATAGTAAATATAAAATACATGAATATGGGAAAGCAAGGGTATACCTTCTGGTTAGTTACTCATTCTTTCTCTTGCAAAAGTAATCAAATGGCTAGGAATGTTGAAAGGATTCTCAAAGAATACAATCTCCAATACTTGTTTGTAAGAACTAATTTTGACAAGGGCTTTGTGAGAAAAAATATGTATGCCTCCAACTCGTATCAACACCAACCTTCAATTGAAGATTTATAGGAAGATTGTGCTGATAAAAATGAAGTTTTCAGAAGGGACCATATGAGGTTAGCCCTTGAGTAGATACAAATTTTTGGTCTCTCTTTCCAAATTCCTGAAAATGTGTCTAAAGATTCGATGGTTCTTGATCCTAAATACGATAAGTTGCTTGATAAATCACATCCTAGAGTTGACTGGGATAAAGATGAAGTTTTATATATGAGTAAACGGGATGAACCAGTACTCAAAAGGACTCAGGATTGGTTGGAGGGAAAATGGCATAGGGTTGTTGGTTCTATTCATGAACCAAAATCATCCCAGAAAAATGAGCAAGGATCTAGCCAAGTAGTCCCTGGAGGTACATCATCGACGAGGATAGTCATCAAGTCTTCTAGCGCCAATTCACAATTTGTGGATGATGGTAAAAAGCCGAAGAAATCAATTAAATCAAAATCAATATGTGAACAAGACAGCCCATCCACCCTTGCTCTTAAAAAGAAAAATATCCAAACAAAACCTGTGTTAGAAGATTTAGAGAGAATCTTTAAGAAATTTGTTGAAGATAGTACTTTCCCAACCTTGTTTGAAGAATCTTCTCCTCCTATAGAAAACATATCAATTATTCCTAGTGAGTCTAGAGAGGTTGTTCAAAGTGATAAAGCCCCCAGTCTAATAGAAAACTCTCTAGTATGGTTGAGGAAAGCAATAGAAAAGAAGAGGAAATACACTCCTATGACATCCGTTGGGGCTAGAGTAGATACAATGACAAAATTACTCCAATATTCCTCAAGGCCCAAGAAAGCCTAGAAAATGTCAAGAATTCTAAATGATGCTGTCTCTAGTAATCAGGTGTTAGAAATTGCAGAACCTTTAAAAGATGTAGATGATGATAAGATAACCACGGATGATTATAAAATCATACATGTTGACATGGGTCCCCATACACTTGAAGGTGATGTATATCACGCCAATTACTCAGTCAATGTTTTAGCCAAGCGGGTAAAAGAAGAAAGGAAAGAAAGGGTAAAATTGCAATCTCAAATTTTGGATTTCAAAAACTTTATCTCTTCCGTTATCTCTTCCTTTTTGTATATTGAGACTTCTAGTTCCCAAGAAAGAGTTATTGATGAGTCTACAATGGAGTTGATTAAGAAAAATCTAAATTATTCCAAGGCTGCTAGTGAGTAGATTGAAGAATTGTCTTAGGAAGCTATATTTTTTATTAGTAAATCTGTGATTTCCTACACTGACATTGTTGATAAAAGAAACAGATTAATAGCAGAACTGCAGCAGGTTAGAAAGGATCAAACCAGTCTGTATGTAGTTTCAGAAGAAATGAAAGAGTTAGTTTCCAGGGATCGATTGAAGTTGGTAAATGAACAAATTGTTAGTGATCCAAAGGAATTAGATCCTTCATGGCTTGATTCACTTAAATGAAAAATAAACATATCTGATGACCTGGTAAAGGAAATCACAGAAGTGTTGGAGAAGTATTTGGATATGTTAGGAGAAATCAAGGGGAACTTTCATGATCTGCAGGTGAAGATAACAAATGATTTTGATGATAAAATTTTGGACACAAAATAAATATGCTCAAATTTTAGAGAAGTCTTCAACAGAGAAGTAGAACATCCTACTATGATGACTAAAGAATCTTTCTCAAAGCTTGGGAGGCTGGAGCTTTATCTCAAAAATTTTAAAGATGAAGCATAAAGGAGGTCTGACACATTGAACAAATCCGAAGTTGCTCTCAAAAAATGGAGAATTGGGCTTCAGATCACATTGACACCAGGCAACAGGGAGATTTTTGCAATCATTACCAGGTACAAGGAATATAAAGCCAAAATGAAGATGCAAGATAATTTGTTGCGACAAGGAGAGAACGAGGAGTTGAAAGCTGATGAAGTTGAAGCGACTGGGAATGATGCATAGTTTATTTTTAGCATTTTCATATACTTTCTTTAAAGTTGGCACTTTTAAGTTAATGACTTTTTTAATTTTCGGTACGGTTACTTTCAAGAAACTGTTACCAAATACATTGGCTATGTTTAAATATTGATTTGACTGATGTGATTAGGATCTTTTGAGAAAAAATGATTTACTCATTAGGGAAAACTCTATTATTTTGGCTATTATCTGTTATTTTGATATAGAAGACATTGGTGGAGTTTATCCATGCATAATATTTGAGTTATGGTGTATAGATTTATTATGTTTATATTGAATGTTTTCTAGTGTGATATCTATTATTGGGATGACAGATGATATAATTTTGCTATATTGTTGTGGTGTTATTATCCATGAATAAAATTTCTGCAGAGTGCAATGATATTGGTTTAGTTGTTATCTTTCTTTCAGAAGTTCTATTTCTATTTACATGAGATTGATAGATACCTTTGAAGCTTTCTGGTTAAAAGCCCCATCCTTTATTTTTTATTTTAAAAAAATCATTCATTGAACATTAGATAAAGGTAGCTGCCACCTTTAAAAAATAAGCAGAGAATCGGTTTTGAAGTTTGTAATGTTGTAATGTTATTAATTCAATTGTAGTTACATTTATCACCTTTTATGGGCGTATGAATATAGAGTTAGGTGATAAATCTATTAACCAACAAATATAAAACTCTTAGGGTATGTCTTCCCATTGGAGACCCCTTCTTTCGTGTGCAAAAAAAACTAGATTTCTAGGAAGATTGTGTCAATGATAAGGAAGTTTTGAGAAGAGATTATATGAGGCTAATGCTAAAATAGATACAGGCTTTCAGTCTATCATTTCACATTCCTGAAAATGTAGCTGAGGATTCAACAATAATAGATCCTGCATATGAAAAATTGTCTGTTAAATCCCACCCTAGGGTTGATTGGAGCCAAAGTGAAATTTTAGATATGAGGGTGTGTGCTTCTCCAGTGCTTAAAAGAACCCAAGACTAGTTGGATGGGAAATGGCGGCAAGTTGTTGGTCCTATTCAAGAGCCTAAGTCATCACAAAATAATGAACAAGGGTCTATGCAAGCATCTAGTGCAAGTGTATCATCGGGAAAACCCTATGTGAGGTCCTCTAGTGAAAATTCTCAGTCAGGAGGTGATGGTGATAGACTAGAGGAAACAGTCAAGTTGAAGAGAATTTGTGAACAAGACAGTGTGCTTTCTCCTACCCCTAAGAAGAAGACCAATCAAGAAAAACTTGTGGCTATAGATTCTGAAGCTATCTTTTAGCAAATCGCTGAAGATAATATCTTTCCTCCTCTGTCTAAATTTCCCTCTTCTCTGCCTGATAGTGATAATCCACCTTTCACTCCTAATGCTCCTAATGAAACTATTAGTGGAAATGAAGATTTTGGTCTGGTAATAGCCTCCCTAAGATGGTTGAAAAAAGTAGTGGATAAGAAGAGAAAGCATATTCCTACAATGACAGTTGGAGTGGATACAATTTCAAAGTTACTTCAAATCTCTTCAAAACCTAAGAAAGCTAGGAGGACGTCAAGGATGGTGACTGATGCTACTTTTGGAAATCAAATGTTAGAAATTGTTGAGCTTGTAAAGGATTTAAATGAAGATGAAATAACAAGGCGGAATACAAAGTCACACATGTTGATATGGGGCCTCCAACACTATCTTGATTAAAAGAGTGAAAGAACAGAGGAAAGAAAATATAAAAATGGAATCTCAAGTCCTTGCATTGAGTAAATTTATTTCTTCCATAGCCACTCCTCCTACATCTAATGAAGCCTCAAGTTCTCAGGTAGAGGGCATCGATGTGCTCACCATAGAGAAAATTAAAAAGAATTTGAGCTATTCCAGAGCTGCTTGTGAGGGGAATGATAAAATATCTAGAGAGACTATCTTCTTTTTGAATAAATCTGTGCTCTTTTACACTAAAGTTGTTAATAAGGAAAAGGAGTTAGTAATAGAAGTTCAACAACTCAAAAAAGATCAAACTAGTCTCTATGTGCTTGCTCAGGAAACGAAAGAATTAAACTCTATGGATGCAAAGATATTAATTGGTGAGCAAATTGTGAATAATCCGAAGGAGCTAGACCCTTCTTGGTCTATTTCATTGGAATGGAAATTGAATATGTATGATAATCTGGTGAAGGAAATTAATAATGCACTTGATATATTATATGAAATGTTGGGGGAAGTTAAAGAAGATTGTCATATTCTAGGAGTGGAAATTACTGATGAGTTTGATGATAACATTCTAGATATAAAAGAGATCTCTCTGAAGTTTAGAGAAATATTCAAGAAAGAAATAGTTATCAAAGATTGTGTGAAAGGCAATGCAATAGGAATTTATAAGTAGTGTGATAAGTGTTGTTCTTTAAAAATGATGCAGAATCACATATCAAATTCAATACCATGGAATACAATATATTTTTTTTGGCTTTTCCTAACCTTAGTCGCTAGTCCTCAGAGTTTTATAACCTTGTTGCGGAGTTATAAATTTTCATAATTTACCGATTCTCTAACTTTTTTGATGGTTCACTTTGTTGAGTTGCAAGTCTTTCCTGGTCATCTTTCTACTCGGTGGGTTGGGGGTGATCCCATAATAGTGGTTTACAATTTTTGGCCAAAGTGGACACTTAAATTATTATTTTTAACGAAATCTTCACATTCGGGCACCTATAGCGGCTAAACTGTGAGGAATTTGAAGATGGAACAAACTAGAGTCTCATCAAATTTTGTTTGTAGATTCTAAAAATATTTTTTTCAAAATGTTTGGAATCAAATTGCTCTTCTTTTTCCATCTCCCACGAATTTTTTTTTTTTTTAGAAAACAACATTTTTAAAAAGTGACGCACACGTATAATGCATAACTTTTTTCCCATGAAGGATAAAATTCTAATTCTTTCAAATTTAGATTTGTAACTCTGATATCTAGTGCTTCCATTGGGTTAGATAGTTTTTATTGAATATTTTTTCCTTAATCAAGTTTCAAAGTCAAACCAATTACAATTCACACGCACGACCATATAACGTGTAACTTTTTTGTATATGTCAAAATTTTATTTTATTTTTGTTGGATCAAGGACTTCAATATCTGGTACACTCATATTTTTTCAAAAAAATTTGATAATATTTAATTTTCCACATGTGAAGAACAAAGAAATTCATTTTAGATGAAAAACCGTTTAATAAAACTTAAAAACAAATACATAACAAAACCAAAACATATTAAAATTATATTCATTGGATAACTTGTTCTGAGGAATACCATAATCATTTGAAATAAATTTTAAATGAATTCATTTGATCCCCCAAAAGCTAAATCAAAAGTGATTTTTTATCAGCATTTTGATAGGTGTAAAGGAGACGCATTTATAGGTATGGTTTGAAACTAGCGAGGTTCTATCCAAGGGGGTTTGATCTAAGGTGATTTGATCAAACCCTCTTCAATTGGAATCCTTAAAATGGAACATTTTAAGGCTTAAATCATTATATTTTCTAAAAATATGTGATTTCAGCTAAAATTTGTTCCTCTCAAGAATTGTAAACCACTATTATGACAACACCCTTGGAGGTTTCAAAACTTTAGAGTTTGGTTCTAAGGTTCACTTTGTTGAAGCAAGAATGGAAAAGAGATAAAGAAAACTTATTATTATAACTAATAACACTATGAAGAAATGATCACTCACCTTTTAAGTCTACGTTTTTAGCTTTCGCTGACTTCTGAATGGAGTAGAACCTCATAACTGAACAAAATGTGTAAGAATAAATGACACTTTCGATTGTATTTATATCAATCCATGATTCCATATTTGGCGAATTTTGTGGGATTTTTAAATGGTATATTAAAAATTTGGCAAATCTCACGGGCTTATACAATGATACATTATAATTTTCAAGGCGAAATGTGTCCTCAAATGTAATTTTTTTAAATGTTATTGGCGAAATAGGTCCTCATGAGCAACTATTTATAAATTTTAATTGGCGAAATAGGTCTTCACAGGCAACTATTTGTAAATTTTAATTGGTGAAATGGGTCATGATACAATGTTGTTTTAATAGTATTGACGAATATGAAGGTGTTTTATTAAATGCTTTCAGGATTCCAAGTGAAAATATTAATCGGTCCAATTGAAACGCGTAGTTTGACAATGGAAAATTTGTTGCTTAAATATGCCTCATAAAAAAACTCATTGGCGAATGGACATGCATTGGACCTATAGTTCGTAAAATCCAGACGATTTGGACACCCTGTTGGGTGCGAGAAATTAACCAATTTCGACTTGGTTGATTCCTAGAATTCGCCAATTGGTGAAGATTCGCCACTAAAGTTTTCCTTGCATATATGCTTGTTAGAAAAAATAGATTACTTGGTTTAGGAAGTTTTTTACCAAAATTGACATATATGCTTGTTGGAAAAAATAAATTACTTGGTTTAAGAAGTCTTTTACCAAACCCTCTTACCTAGGTTGATCATTATATTAATAGTCATTAATTATCACTATATACGTGTACTGAAATATTTTCGCAAAATTGATTTAAGCAATCTTTTGTTAAACTTCCTTACCTACAAGAGTAAACTATGATATTGTATACACACTAAAATATTTTTCCATAATAGACACAAATGGTAGTAACACTTTTAACACTCAATTAACTTTAACCTTCAATAATATTATACTTGCTATACATTCAAACAATCTAAAAATTATATTCTATGGAATTTATTAAACACATTTTTTATGGTTTTAACACTCAATTAACTTTAACCTTCAATAATATTATACTTGCTATACATTCAAACAATCTAAAAATTCTATTCTATGGAATTTATCAAACATATTTTTTATTCCTGTATGTAGACCTTAGGATTCGTAGGATGTCAATATATGCACCCACCGAGCAAGAATATAATATTGAATTAGTTTTCCACTTTGAATTATATTAGTGTATAATTAGAATATACACTTGAGAAGAAAACAGATAAAGTACAGTTATTCTAGGTAGATGTTACTACAATGATAAAATAGGATTGTATTTAGCTATGGTACTTCAGCATGTTTGATTTGTACTACCGTGGACGCTGGTAGTAAAAACGTACTCGTAGATTCAATCTGATGTGTACTGCATCATCTTCAACTTCTTCGCTTCAAAACTATTCACTTAAACCGGTAGGATATCTGTACTCTTCTTATGGGATACTACTTAGCAGAGCAAGTATTAATGGGAGATCAGCTCAGGTACTTCATTAAATGTTTCACAGACTTCTGATCTCAATAAGAGATCTCTCAATTTGCAGAAAGAGTGAGAGCGAGTGGAAGACAGTTTGTTGCGGTTGTATGCATGTAATGGCAGCCGAGAAAAGATAGAGCATGAAAATTACACATACAAAGTGTTGTGTTTGCTGTTCTCATGCACTGTCTCTTCTCTGGCTACAATTGCGTCCATATCTTTGGATCACATGCATGCTTGTATCTCGTCTTTTTCAGTTCTTAGATTCTATCACCTAATTATGATTGATAATTGCAAGGAATTTTGTTTTGAATTTTAATACCGAGCTGAGAATAATCGAGTATTTTTTCCAAAAGTGATTTTTTTGGATTCTTCAAAAGGGTTTCTTAAGTTGATATTTCAGCAGACAGGCTGATCACTTTTGGGGCAATGATTCCAATCATCGTTTTGATTGTAAAGGGGGGAAACTTTTGAGAAAGGCGTGTTTACAATGTAGATTGGGTAAAGAATATTCAGTGGGTTTACTATGTTAAATTATTACTCGGAAGTAGATTAATTTCTTTAATGGATATGAAAATGGAATAGATATTACTATATGTCTTTGATAAAGATTAGTTTTCATTATGTTTTTCTGAAATTGATCTAAATCTATCCAAAAAATTGATCCAAATTTATCCAAATTGTCAATGATTAAAAATATATAACTATCTACCAGAACCTTTTAAGAGAGTCATCTAAAATGATCCAAAACATCAGTGAATGATCCAATCTACCAGAACTGATGATCTAGTCTATCAGAACCTTTAGTTCAGAGAATTATCCAAAGTGATCCAAAACATATGCTCCACAGTGATACAAAACATCCGTGAATTTTTTTATATATATACATACATATGCTCCAAAGTGATACAAAACATCCGTATATATGTATGAATATATGTATGATCCGAAACATCTATGGAGGGTAATCAGAATAAGTAGATGTAGTTATCTGCCAGAATCTGTAGTTTTATATCATATCATGACTTAAATGATCATAAAATTTTAAAGAAACTGTTTTATGTATTAAGCATATCATGTTAAAAATTGTTATTTCTTAAAAGGATAGAAATAAAACGTCAACGCACTGAAGGAGGAGTAAACTGAATTTTTGAAGATGAGGCGAAGTAAATGACAAAAAAATCAGTTTTGGGGATAATCACTGATCATTTTTATTTACAATAAACTCTGTATGCGTTTAATTACAAAAACTTGAAAACCAACGGACGTCTAGCAAAATTTGAAACCTGAAAATAATACTTCTACTCAGAGATCAAGCTGTTGATATACTGCTGGTGTCAAAGTTGTCTATGAACAACTTAGCTTTCATCTTTTTAGCTCTCTCCCTAAGTGAATATTTGTTTCTGAGATCATATGTTTTATACATAACAGAAGTGGTATCTTTGGAAGCAGAAGGAGCAGGGTGACTCTTCCTCTTCTTTACTGCTGATGAAGGCGATTTATGCTTTAGGTTGATCTTGATACCCAGCTTCCTTTCCATACGCCTTGCTTTCAGAAAGGCCATGTGTTCCCTGCAAATTTTGCGTGGGTTGTGCTTTTCATCAACATGATCTATGGCCTTAACAATCTCCTCCAAATTCTCCCTGTATAACACATTATCAAGAAGATATTTAGAAAAAGAAAAAATTATTAGAGCCTAAACCTCTGTAACAATTTCCTACCTGCAGTGCTTTATGGTGTCAATTCTGAGATTATAGTCCATATGAACACCATGAAAGATTCCGGGCTTGATGCAGGCAATAGGAACTCCTATGTCTTTGGAAGCTACACCAATCACTCCAAAGCTTCTCATGCATGTTGAGTACTTTGCACTGAAGTCATGAGCACTGGTCTTAGCTCCATTGTAATGGAGAAACAAGCCGGGCATTCTCTGAGCTTCCTGGTATACTAAATTGTCCAATGTTTGGATAATATCCTGTGACAGCAATAACAAAGGAGATATGACCATCAGCAAAAACAAAATGTATGGAGTTATTTCAAGGGTGTTATTATTTCACACACTCACTTGAATGTCATTAATTCCAAAGTGTAAGGTGTCCCTTAACCTACTACCCACATGAAATATCATTAAAGCCATAATGATGGGCATTACTTGGCATAAGTTCCTATGTTACCAGAAACGAGAAACGGAAACTGCAACGGCAACGGCAACGTGACGAGAAACGGGATTTTTAAAGGTTGCGTATAAGAAACGGATTTTATATACATATATATTTTCAATCATATTATTATAAATTTTTGTCCCACATATATAAAAATGCATGCAAGTTAAAATTTTGTCAAATATAAATTATAATAAAATATAAACCAAGAATCAATTTAAAAAAAGATTATATCACTTTTAGAATATTTCATTAAAACAGCAAATAAACTATATATATAAAAAATACTTATAATTAGAGAAAAAAACACAGAATTAGAATTTATTTTTATATTTTATCTTTAATTATAGTTTATAATAAAAATTAAAAAAATTAAAAGTCAATTATAAACTGAACCTCTATTTACACCACTGGCTTAGTATGCATAAAAAATGGACATTAATTCTGCTGTTTCGAAGACCTCTATTTACACCATTCCAGCCTCTATTAACGCCCCTTCCCTTACTCTCTCGAAAACAGCCAGATTTTTGTTCAGACTTCAATGTAACACAGCCAGTTCTCATGCAACACATCATTCATTTTTTAAGGCTTCGAAACTGCATAAATTTTTTTCAATTTAACGGAAAATTCGAGAACTCCCTGCAACGGCGAGAAACGGAAAAATAGCCTAGAAACGGCCGTAGGAAACGAAAACGGCGTTTCGCCCGTCAGAACGCGAAACGGAGCCCTGCCGTCACGTTTCTGGTAACATAGGGCATAACCACCCCAAAAAAACTGTAAATTGAATATGCACAACACGTCTACCATTAAAACCAAAATGAAAGGTATTACTTCACATACGCGCCCCCCGCCCCCGCCAAAAAAACTGTAAATTGAATATGTACAACACTTATTTCACACTTCCACTTGACTATCATTAATGCCAAATTGTAGGTTGTCCCTTAACCAACCCACATGAAATATCATTAAAGCCAAAATGAATGAGCGTTGTTTCACATACCCATCAAAAGAATTGCAAATTGAAATATGCACAACACTGATTCAAATTCAAATAGACAACAAATTACATAATACTCACTTGTTCTGCCTTTGTGGGAATGAAGGTACATTTGGTAGTCCCGTCAACAGTCTCCCCAGAAGATTGCTTAAACTGTACGTTTAGTCCATTCCACAAAACCAGGTGCACCTGCATGTGTACATTGCAATTTCCAACTGCTATTTAACAGACAAACTTCAAAGAATGATAGCCACCTAAATTGTTTACTTTGCCAACTATAGTCAAAAGTTACAGAATAAAGCTTATAAATACTACACCTTTAGTGAGAAACACAAAAGTGTCCATAAATTCTGAAAATGATAGATAATGTAAGATGACAACTTGCCTGTGCATGAGATTCATCCATATCATGAAGCAACTTCATGTCATTAAGCAAAATCTTTGCCCCATACCAGTCAGACATGTCTGCATGCAGGGGAAGGCATATAAAGTCGGCAATACCAAAACCAATGTTTGCATATGCCCCATTTTCACCATATAGCTCTGTATCAGTGTCTATAAACACTTTCCACTCCCCTTCAGCATTTTGAAAGGAACTGCATGATAAGGTAGTTCAGTTAAAAAAAAACCCATTCAACATATATATTGACACAAAAGTTTATCAAAAACAAAGTAAAAAATCTTACTTTTTAGGGATATGAACACAGACTAGTGAATATATTCCCATTAGTTAATGTAAAATTAAGTAAACTCACTCAAGCAGTACTGCTATGATGTCTTGGCGCTGCGTAGCAGAGAAAGCAATGGAATGCTCAATATCAAGGCCACTGGGGCAGAGATACATATTAGAGGGCACTCTTGAATTTACTTGCTTCAATGGGATGCCAAATTCCTCCAAATCAATCCTCTTCAACACCTTGGCCTTCTCCAGTGGACTGCTCTCAGCAGCTCCCTGCAGCACCCACAACAAGAAATTCTTTCAACATCAAGTAAACACAAGTAAATCAATAAAAAAACCAAAATCAAATACTTTTTTCATACTTTAGCAAGAGGCATCTTTTGAACAACGCTGGTAAGAACACCATCTTCATATTCCTCAGCCTTCAATACATCTGTGAGAGAAGTGGAGGTAGATGCCACTAACGCCCTCAAAAACATCTGGGTAACATTGGCCACAGGTATCAAGCTTCTCAACATCTCACGCCCCCTCTTCTCATACATTCCCCCCATTAACATCTCAGACAAATCTCCACTCTGTACAAAACACCATTAACAGCAACCATAAGAACTCAATATACAACAACAACAACAAAAATTGCCCAATTAACATGTCACCAACTTAGTTATGAACATAAAAGAGCCATGATTCAAAGATATTTACATCAGTTGTGTCGATGACAAGCACTTTGCGACCAGGATGTGCATCTGCATAAGCAGAAGACACCTGATAAGCTAAAGTGGTCTTGCCCACTCCACCTCTGTGGTTTGCAAAACAGTGCGCTGAAATCACCGGCATTTTCTTCTGTTCAAAAAGTTCTCTAAACTACTTTACTCTGTTTTAACCTCTGTTCTTCGCAGTAAAAATTTGTAGATACTCTCTGGATTGGGTTTCCCTCTTTCTAGCAATTTATAGATTCTAAACGGCAGATGAATTAATTTGAATGTCTACGAACTTCTCAAATTCTTTTCCACTAATTCAACTTGTCGGACACATGCCAATGTCTGTTTCATTGCATATAAAACGTGTTAAGAACATAACAATTCCATTGTTATTTGGGATGCCAGCCCAGCCTAATGTTTCTCCACACTTCTCCATCTTTCTCCACACGCCTCCATTGTCATCCAAAACATAGGGAATGTTGCAGTATGTTAGTACGTCTCTTGATGGATGCTACACTTGTCATTCTCCCTGCATCGTGTACAATGGGGAGGCATTGCTCAAGCAACAACCTAACCGACATCGCTGCTCCTTAACTGACAGTGATTTATTGAAGTGTAACCATGATTTTATCCCTGAATCCATTGGAAGTAGAACAGAAAAGGAGTCCAAACCAACTCTAAAAGGGAATGATAATTAATGGTTTCATACTGTAATGGTGAAATTATGATACTAGTTTTGTGTTCCTTTTATGGCAATATTTTAATGTAATATTATATTGACAAAAGATATTCTTGCATTAGAATTGGTTTATGGTAAGATTTTTTATTTTATTTATTTTTGTTCGTCTTTTTTATATATTTGTCATTTATTTATTATACTGATTTTTTGGATAATTCAACAATTTTTATTGTAGTTATGAATAGGTGAGGATGGATTATTTAGACAAATTTTACATCAACATAGGTCACAAGGGGGACTTCCTCTCATTCAACGTAATTAACTTAGAAGTCACAATGGAAGTCCACGAGCCACCACTTGGAATTCCAATTATAGATGTCACTTTGAGGATTCAAACACAGATCTCCATCTTGAGAATCTTAAGGTCTTGTCATTTAAGCACAAACCCATTGATAATTATTATTGCATTTTTATTTGCACACTTATTTTATTGTATTTATTATTTACCTTAAAATTATTATTTGTCTTAAGATTCATTTTTTATTGGTTAATTGTAATATATTCTTGTACTAGGCTTGGCTAAGGCTTCATCCCTTCTTATCTTTATTTGCACCAATTTCCATACATTTGTCATTTACTCATCACTATTAAACCCTCATTTACATTTAGGAGTTCAAAATTATCATTTTAAGTATAAGGCATTTAAAAGTACCTTGGGATTGACTTGGTTCAATCCCAAGGTGCATGAGAATGAACCTAAAACTTAAATCTTCAAATTTAAATTGCAAATCTCCTACATCCTTCTACTAAGTGTTATGAGCCAAATTAACCCATGTTTGTGCACTGGGATATGTTTCTATGTCATGGTATCTAAAGATATTCAATGTGCAATTAATTCATATGCACTTGGAAAAGGAAAAAATCATTAAAGCATACTTCTATTTTTCTAAAGGGATAAAAGAGTTCTATTTGTATATAGGTCATTTGTATGTTGGTGAATCTTTTATCCTTCTCTTCATTGTTAACTGAACTGGAGGAGTCTCACCTAAGAGAGCCCATTCATCTATCAAGTTGACAAGCTCGTCAATAATGTCTTTAGACACCACCTTGATAGATTTAGATATAAAGAAGACAAAGTTGAACAAGTCCTCAAGTTTATTTTTTGTCAAATCATTTTCATCTCAAGTTGTTCTCACAAAGAAAGGTCAATCTTGTGAGGCACATTTTTGAACTAGCCAAAAAATGAGAGTAACCCAATTTATATTGTTTTAAACTCTACTTCCAATGCATATAAGTTGTGATTCCTTACCATAATTAAAATTTTATGATCAAAATAATATTAGCCACTCAAATCAAAGCTAAATACTTTCAATTTTGTTATTTTTAAATTTAAATCTTTTTTACATGATTGGTCACAACTATAAATAAGGTTAATCACTTTTCATATTTATTAAATCTATTTTGAGTAATTGAATCCACTTATTGTCTTTACATTTTTGTGAACCTAGCATTTTCTTACATGACCTTAGGTTTTCCCTCAAGGTTTTAGATTTGATTTTTTTAATTGCTTATCTTTCTTGGTATCAAATTTTTGTAGGGTTTGATTGTGCTTTTGAATGTTCATCCATTATTTTTCTACTTTTAATGTATTTTTTATCCTTCCATGATCTTATCACATTCTATCTACCCTTGCTCTAACTTTTAAGATTACATTAAATAATTTTTTAATCTAATTATTGACTATTTTTTTAAAAAAATTACATTAGCCCCTAGATCATTCTTATATCATTCCTTTAATCCTTAATATCATTTCTTCCTTTACTCCTTCCCATCCTTAATTGTGCATCATGGATACATCTTAGATCATATACACTCATAATTTATTGTCCTTAGCCTCTATCCATGCCTATATTACATATTTGGATATGTTTCTATGATATGTAGCATATGTTCCTTCCATCCTTGATGCTCATGTGGCTTTTTATTCTATCTAGATGGTAATATCTTTTTTGTGGAGATTTTGTTCAATCATGTGTGTGATTTTTACTCCTTCAAAGAGTTGGTTAGTACTTATTTCCTCTTACATACAATTATTTCACTTGTCCATGGGCCTCATGTTCCTTCTACTTTTCATATGGCTAGTGATAGTGATATACATGAGCATAGAATATTTTTTTCTTTACATATATTTCCTTCTTGGAATGCTTTTGTTCATGTTAATGATACTTTAGCATTAACATCTCATGATAGCTCTAATCCATATGTATCTCTTGATCCACCCTTCTTTGATGATCCTAGTGTTGTGTTCTTGATAGATACACACGTTTTACCTTCACTTAGATGTTTAATAATTATGCACCTTCGCTCATGCCTAGTGATATAATTATTTATTTGAGATTATATTTCTATGAATACTATCCTAGTCTTCTTGCATCACTAGTGATATATATTTACATGATACACCTTTTTTATTTTCACCTTTACATGCAATTGTTCCTCCACATTTAGTTCATGATAGTCATTCTTCTCTATCTTTTGGCTAATGGTCTATTAATGAGATGTTTAGTGATAAAAATGGTGATGCTTCTTTACATTCTTAGTGTGAGGTTGATGAATCTTTGTTTCATGATGATTCATTTTGTGATATACACATTCTTTTAGCACCCTTATGGTATTCATTTAGTGGTAGCAAAGATTCAAATTTAAATGTTTTATTTTTTATTTTTTATCCTCATAGTAATTCTTTCATGCATATTGATGCTACATTGATGAATGTATTTGGTGATACCTTGGTTGATAGAGATAAATAATGGTTTGATTCATATCATAGTTAGTATGCATCCTTCCATAAATTATCATGTATTTTTTCATATATTAATTTACTATTAGGCCTAGACCATTTCGTACTCATGATATTCATTCTTTCCCTTCTAGTAGTCCCTTCATAGTGGATCTCATGGATTTTTCTATGTATCATGATGATACATTACTTTTTGAAGGGACCTAGGTCATCAAAACCATTTATACTTTCATATGATGTATCTTTGAGAAATTGTGTAATATATATTCTTATATAATCATACTTAACAAACAAATTATTTAGACATATCTACTGATGAATAAAAATATGAGGATTTTTTACAATTTTCAGTTGGTATATGTAAGGATAATATGCCACTAGTTGATTATACATCTTTTACATCCTCCACCACTCTACACATGACATGGCACATGTGCATATTAATATAAGGTATGTTTATCATTATATTTCAACTAATGTGGATTATATCATCACTAAGATTGGCCATCACAAATAATGTGTTGATACTTGTGTGCACAAATATAAAAAAGATGGTATTAGCAATATTGCATAATCCTTTGGCATATGCATTTTGGCTTATCCTTCAACAAGTGAATTGGTGACACTTTGTTTTACAAATTATGATGATAAAGGTGATCCATCGCTTCATCTAAGGACTCTCACTACTATATTATTTCCTTATTTTCATAAGGATTAATTAATTTCAATATTTTTTCAAACATGATTGATCTAATAAACACCCTTGATTACTACATTTTTTTTCAATACTGTCATTTTCATTGCATCTTGAAGCAATTTATTTATTTTTACATTTTCACCCACATGCAAATCAACATTAACATGGGAAATCTCACAAGGATGGGACATGAGTTGTGAGATAATCTCTATGATTATAGAAGGTGGCTTTTCATAGGATCTTAAAAAAATTCACTTCAATTTTTTTCTAGAAAAGAGGAAGAGAAAATCTAAAAATAAATCTAAAGGAAAAATGCCAACCTAAAACCCCTTATTCACACAATTTATTTGCACAAAATATATAGTTGTGAAATAAAATAAACTCAATGCAATAATGAAAGGTGAAAATTAGAATGTTATTAATTTGTAAAAGGTTCATTGATTTCAGATCTATGAATTAAGGCTACATATGCAAGATAAGATGAAAAACTAAATTTATAGGAAAAAAATGAAACAAAGTACAATTAAACAAGAACAATTCACTTACTCATGAAATACATTAATAACCAAAAATGGAAAAAATGCATAATCGCAAATTTGTTATTTATGAACATAAATGATTACAAAATGATTGACTAATCAAATTGAACGTCAAAAAAGATAGAACTTCAATAACAAAGAAATACCCTTTTTCATTATTCCTATGAACAATTACATTTATTTAGAATAAAAATAGAAAAATAAATTTTTAGAGAAGAAGAAAAAGCTTTCAAGAAATCAAAATTTTCAATCTAGTTTTGTTGTTGCATGGCTTTTGATCTTTCCTTTTTTTTTCTTATTTTAATTAAAATTAATTAATAATTTCTTTATTATTTATTTGTGCGAATTGTAGCTTTCTTATTAAAGTCATTTAATTTTACAAAATCCATAATTTCATGGACCCACTTACTATCACCCCTCTTCTCTTTTAGAAATGTTTTAATTAAAAAGTCAAATGTTCTAAAAATAAAATCATTTAAGTCGAACATGAGGTGAAAATGGTTTATATATTTATATTCCATTGTTTCTTGGGTCACATACTACCACATCAACCAAAATAGAGCAAAGGCACATTGTGAAGGGAAGGTACATTTAAAATAATCAAAATGATGCACTATTGGTTGGAGGAAATGATATGGTATAGCAAGCCAATAGAAAACTTCTTTATAAAATATTTCTTGGACTTCTACAAGGACATTGCACCATTGTTTATTTTTTCCAAGAAAAAGTGATTTCATGGCTACAACTAAATTTGTAAACTTGGTTGTGTCTACCTTTGAATAGTGTTGGGTTGTATTTTTTAAATGTTACATATTACTTCTTGTTGGTTACACACTTTATTTTCATGATTAGGTTTTATTTCTAAAGATTTCAAATCATTTTTCATAATATTATTTTGGATATACATTATTTAAGGAATTCATAAGATGGTGCTTGTTTATAATACTTGTTTATAATAGAGGTGTTATTTGGAAATTCTAATAATTGTGCATATGTTTCAACATTTGATGTTTGTTTCTATGATTCATTTCACCTTCTTAATCACATGATCTATGTATCTAAATTAGTAATCATATTTCTCAATTTCATACCATGAAATCATAGATTTTTTATTGAAATGGAGTGTGAACAAGTTGCACTACACAATATTAATTAATGAAGCAACTTATTGAATTGTCCACTTGAAATTGTGTGCAAAATATTTATATAACTCAATAATTTGTTTCAATTAATAATTATTATCTACATAGTCTTACCAAAAATGAAAATGTAACAAATCTATTCAACACTTGAACTCACATTCTTGCACTACATCATGAAAAAACTTTAAACCTAAGTTTATTTAGCAAGTGTTTATTTGAAATGGCCTTGCCTACATACCCCCTTTAGAAATTAGAGGCTTTATAATTCATACATCAAAACCATAAATAAATCATCCATGCATTTGGATTGAGATCTCTAACCTATCTCTTGAGTCATAAATATTAATTAAATTGGAACTTACAAGACAATACATATAATAGTATGATAACAAGGGTTATCATGTATTTACTTATATTGCATTAGTGCATTTTAATTAAATAATAAATTTTCCAATAAGGAATTTTCAAATCCTTGATATATGTTAGTACAATGCCAATAATAAATTTTTAACACAAAACCACATAATGACTAACTCATACATACATCACATGTATACATACTGACTAGCTTAGGCATACATCATATGTACACATAGTGAAGAACTCAAAAATTGACATCACATATACACATGATGATCAAATCATACATAAAATACATATACACATAGTGACCAACTCATACACGTACATCACATATACATGTAGTGGTTAACTCATACATAGAACACATGCACAAATCATATACACACATAACGACTAGCTAGAAACAAGGAATTTGATGTGACCCTACTACATAAATCTTCATTACCTAGTTCATTAACACATAAACTCTTATAATATGGTTAAAATGGGGAAAAATAAAATGAATGCATCCCATACTACATTATGGGTCCATCCCTATCTTTTTTCAAAACATGCTATGATGATGAGACAAGCATCCAATACCATATGTTACCATCACACAAGGGCATATATATAACAATACAAAATACACTAGACATCAATAATATTTGCATAGCCACATAAACCTTGATTTAGTGGATCTTGGCATCCATCACTTGCATGCTACTAGTGAATGTTGGTCCAACCTAGTATGGGGTAGCTCTAGGTATCTATAATCTACATACTTTTAAAAAATATATATGCTAAGCCTTATCATGACATGGGTATCTTAGCATCCATCACCTATGTGTTATTGGTAAATCTTGATATACCCTATGATATGATTGTTAGCGCATGACATAAATCACTTGCATGCTACTAGTGATCTAAGTAGCTAGACCACACCTTTATTAGACTCAATTCCAACATATATGGAGTCATCTTATAGGTAAAAAAACACAATTAGGATGATCTAAGGGTTTACACACCTTGGAATAGTTAATTTTATTTAAAAACATAAAACCTGATCCATTAGCCTATATACATGATCCTATAATTTTTGGGGGTTGAATTAGGTCAACACACATAAAACATTTAAATCCACATGAGTTAGCTTTCAACTAATCACATATACATAAATGGATATTTTTGTCGCTTTGTGCCTCCCCTTTAGTCCTCCATCTAAGAAAGTACAAAAATTTGTCAAGGTTATAAAGTTTCCAAGATGGGAAAATTATATTTTTTCTTAAATCTTAGATACAACCTTGCCAATACCTGTTGTACATGTTTTGCACACACACCCCGTTGTAGGCAGGGACCTCCTCTTTTCACTCCCGATGGGCTGCTTTGCTCCTATCTTGTTTTGCGTGCCCCATTTTCCAAGCCCAAATTGGTCATGTGCCTCAAACGATCAAATCCCCCTAACAAAATTCACCTACTTGGGGTATTCAAATCCGGGGAGAAATAAAGTCCCCCATCCCTTTTCTAGCTTTTGTCTTGTTCCTGCTGAATTAGTCCTTGATCACTCAATTCACTTTTTTTTACATTTTTTACTCTAGGGACAACTTTCTGGTGGATTTGGGATGTTTTTGTGGTGCCTAAGTGAATTGCCAAGGTTTCGTCAAGGTATCATTAAGTTTCGGGGGTTTCAAAGCTTTCCTTCTGGAACTCTGTCCCTCTTTAATTGTTTTGAACATTCATGGAGCCTCGGTGACCCGGCCCCTCCATGGCCGTTTCTGGGACTCCGTCCCTCCATGGCCATTTTGAATATTCATGGACCTCTAGTGACCTGGCCTCCAGAACCTGGCCCCTCCATGGCCGTTTCCAGGACTTCATCCCTCCATGGTCGTTTTGAACATTCGTGGAGCCCCAGCGACCCGACCTCCAGAACCCGGCCCCTCAGTGGCTGTTTTTGGGACTCTGTCCCTCCGTGGTCATTTCTGGGACTCCACCCCTCTATCGTCATCTGGGACTTTCCTTCCAAGCCATTGTGCGCTCATTGCCTTTTCAAGAGGGCAGTGACCCTCTGACTTTCCCCTTCCAAGCTTCCAGTTTTTTCAAATAAGTCCAATCTTAAGGAAGTTTTTCTGTGCACTCTTCCTTCCCCTTTTCCCATGTGCTATAATTGAAAATCTCAATTTTTTTATGTTTTGTGAGGTCCAGGAACTTCCCTTCCTATTTGCTATCCCTCGTTCACTACCCGCCCCCTTGGGCCCGCATTAATGTTTATGATCCAAATGAGCTCCAAATATGAATATTATGTTCTTTTGATGATGCATGGATGGATCTAACAAGGATTTTGCAAGATTTGAATAATTTTTTCCTTGATTTGTGTATGAAAGCACTTACGACACTTCATGTATGCAAGATTCAAGAAGCCTACCGCGGGTCCATTGAGGAGACCCATTGAGAAAGCTAAACAAGGAATGTGCATAGCTCATGTCACCATTCATTTCATGTTCGCCTCTCCCCATAGCACCCACCAATAGGGTCAGCGTTAGAAGAAGGCATGTGCCAAGGAAGTCAATGACATAAATGCAAGGGGGTGGTCTCGAAGGGAGCATAAGGGAGCTATCTGCCTGAATCAGGGGCAACCAATCCATTGATGCCAATCATCGACGGGATCGTTTGATCCAATGAAGAACACTGCAAACACATCAAGTAAGAAGGAAACTTTTAGGCAGTTTCAACTACAGTAAAAAGGCAATGAACTGAATGATGAAATTGCTACAGCACCTGAGCACTAGATGACAAAATAGGGAAAAGACAAGGATATATTTTAAAATTGTTGGATAATGGGGGGTAGGTGAAACCCTAATGTAAATCAAATCTAGGCCACTCATTGTGAATTAATCCTAGCCATTCATTTGGGCTTTGGAAAACTATAAAAAGGGGATTTCCCTTCATTTGTAAGGGTTGGAGAGTTGTTGTAAAAAGCATTTGCAGCAATAGAAGATAGCATTGCATGATTTTATGGATGTTCTCTTTGATTTTTCTCATCTTGCATGCATGGTTCTACCTTCTATGTTAGTTTTAGTATTAGTTTCTTGAATGGTTGTCATGATGGTGTTGTTGTTATAGTATTTGATGAGCTTCTAGCCCATACTTTTAGCACTTGTTGATGACAAGCTATTGTGCAAAGTTAGCCTGGGCTTCTTTATGTCATTGTTGCAACCTAGTTCAATTGCATGTTCATGATGTGTATGTGTAATTTGAAAATCAACAGACCTTAGAATATTATGCTAGTTTTGTGTAGCTATAGGTTTCTCTTGGTCAAGCAAAACTCATTTTAGGAAGCCTGTCTACTGTAGCAGCCACCATTGTTACTGTTCATTTGTAGCTTAGGATTAGAATAGCTTTCTTAACCCTTATCCTTTTGTTATTTATTTTAGTCCTTGGTTAGAGTAGGCTCTCAAGCATCACCATGAAGCTAAATCAAATGAATTTGGTGGGTTTTAGCTTGTTGTTTTGAGTGGGCAGCCATTGTTCATTCACTTCTAGCACTTTGAAACTACATTTGCAGGCCCAACTTCCCATGCTTTGTAACTCATCCATAAGTCCGCCTTGTGATTCTAGCAAATCACATAAATCAACTAAGATATTCCAAGCACTGTCAAGACCTAACATTAGAAACCTTGGGATAGTGTTCTGCAATCTGATTGTGGAAGATTTTCTTTCAAGAGAGGTGATGCATCTATGCATTTCCTGTGTTGAGAAGTGCATAAAAACACATCAACAATACCTTAAGTTCATGCATGCATTTTGTTTTTATTCTTTCATTGACCTATTCGACTGGTCACCCATGACTTAATTCATCACTTGATCCCCCCTGCTTCATTATTTAACTAACCTCTAAGCCTAAGCTTATCGACCTAGCAAGTTCCCCAAACATGCAAAATTGATAACTTAAATGATTGCTCCCTTCAAACCTTTCTTGGACATGCATTGACATTCCACAAGACCGCCATGGGAGAGGGGCCCATCGTGGAGCACCCTAACTTCATGTTTCTCAATTTCCTACATGGAAATTTCAAATCACTCCCAATTTTGTACAAAGTTTATTTGGCAACTCACATTCTTCTATACTTCATTTTAGAGACACATCATCAAATATGATGCCACATGAGCATGGTTTTTGTTGAGGTATCCAAAAAGGCCCAAGAAAAAAGTGATACTGATAGTGGTGCACTAAGTCGTTTTATTGGTGTGTTGATGTGGCATCACATGATTTGTTAGTTTGTGTACTTTATGGATAAAAAGTGTTTTGCAATTAGATATTAAAGTGATCCACTATGGGGCCCACTAAGGACTACTTCTATCCTTACTATTGGACCCCACTCCACTATGGACCCCTCTCCCCTAGCTCACTCTCTTCTTTCCTCGTCAAATTTACGAGTGCACTATATTATGACATCTGATAGTGTTCTATTTAATTTCATATGAAGTGGACATAACATTGGTTGTGAATTAGTGGAAATAGGACACATGCCAATTTTTAATCTCAATTCTTTAGCCTTTCATACCATAATATCATAATACCTAGCTCACATAAGAAAATTGAGCGAGTCTTCAGAAGTCTAGACAAAGAATGGATGCACGTTTGCTTCCTATTAGAAAATGTATTTTCTTCATACCACAATTTCTACTCTACAATTCATACATAAATTACACCAACTTAACTTCTTTTGACTATGCAGGGTGTGTGTCTACTTCTTATCTAGAGCATGAAATCTTTTTGCATCACATGTTTTGATTATCAACACATAAGAAAATTGTGCTATCCTTATATTATCTAAGAGGCTGACACATTTTAATTTCTCATTTATTTCCTCTATAATGCATTTTACAACTTGACTATTCCTCCCACAATGTATTGATGCCTTAGCAACCAAAAGGCAATGAACACACATCCATTCCCCATTCCAACACATAATTCCAATACATTGTGTTTTCACCTAAATAAACTTTATAACCATTTATGTGGTATACCTCTTGAACATGCTAGCCATCCATCATACCTTGATATTTCAAAATCAACGACCTATATTCAAACTTGAGCAATGGATAATGGAATGCTCTTGGTTCACACCAACAAGCAATAATGTTGTAGTGACTTCCACAGTTACTTGATTTGATTCTTGAGACTACATGAATCATTTTTAATGTATTTTTAACCAACTGCAAGTGGAGAAACTATGTCATGTGTTATAGGTATTGTGTGCAAACTATCTTTCTATCAAAGAGTCATCCCTAACCATATTTTTTCTACAAATTTTAGGGGGTTTTCTGCTATTCTTCCACATATTCATCAATATGGAGGCATAGTTATGATGTCAAGGCCTTTATGGCAAGATTTTAGCTCAAGATTTAAGTTTCACATGGGTAAAAGCATAAATTTGTGTCACACTTTCAACCAACTAAATAGTTCTGAGCAAATTTTTTTTGACCTAAACAATTTCGGTCAAACCAATTTCATCTGAAACCACACGACATACAAAGTTTCAGGTGAAACACTTTCACTCAAAACCAAAAAAATTGAATTTTTCCCTTTGTCGCCTTGAAATGTGGCTTATTTTATGTGCAGAGTTCTGATAGAAAGGGTTTCAGTCGAAACCCTTTCTACCAAAACTATCTATGTGGCATCCTAGTTGGTAGGGCCAATTCAACTTTTTCATAATTTTTTGAAACTTTCAACTTCAACTAAGTATTCCTTCAGTCAGAATGATTTTTTTAGAAAAAAGAAAAATACCCTTTTTTAGCTCTCAGAGTGGTGAATCCAAATATATAATTTTTTATATATTTTGATTAGTTTTAATATATATATTTTTAAAACTAATGCAAGTAGGTTGTTAAAGTTAAAAAAGAAGCTGATTAGAAATTGAAAAAATTAGTAAAACATATTTAAAATTTTTGAAAAGTATATGGTGTATTAGAGGAAAGAATCCTCTTCAAAAGGGTATAATTTTTTTTTGAATTTTTTTAAAAGTAGACAATAGTTAACATTAAATGAAATTTATCAAATTCTAGAAAGTTTGACTTTAAAATGTTATTACAAGAAAAGTATACATCAAAATTTCAAAAAACCTTCCATGCATTAATGTTAACTATTTGGAGAAAAAAATTAGGGGAAAATGAACTTTATTTCTATTTGTTTCTTGACATCTAGTGAATGCCACTTTTTCCTAAAAGTTTTAGCATTCCAAAATATTCTCTTAAATTGATAATATATATATATATATATATATATATATATATATATATATATATATATATATATATTATAGGAATAAACTTCATCAATATTTCTACATTTTATTAATTTACATCATTTTGAAATTCAAAACATAAATGCCACTTTTATGTGGTTGAAGTTCAAAATTTATTTTGTTGTTGGTTGATTCCTTCATAAAGTGTGACACAGGTTTGTGCTTTTACCCACATGTTTGTACCTTATTTACAAGGTTTTTGACTAGGGTTTCTTTCCTAGTCACATTTCCTATCTTCTTCTATGACCTGCAGATGATATAAGAGACTTTGGTGCTCATTATAAAGGGGATTCGTCCTGGGTTCTCCCCTAAATTTTCTCTAGAAAACTTATTTAATCTTTATATTTTACAACTATAAAATTGACTTTTATGCCTATCTACTAATAAAATCATATTTTTATATTTTCTCATTTTCTTGTATAATGTGTAGTATTTTATACCTCTATACATGTATGAACTCTTATCATTTTGTATGTTGTATGATTATGCTAATTTTTTGTAAGTGTTGATTGTGTGTAATTTGTAGCCCTTTTATGCTCTTTCAAGCCATAGCCTATGTTTTCTTGTAAATATGATGAAAGTTGGAATTGTGTAAAAAAAATTCAATGATTTTGTTGATACTCTATGTAATCATAGGCATGAAGAAATGTTTATATCCTTGGTGCATCACCTCCCCTTCCTTTTTTATGCAATTCTTTTTCTATTTTTTCCTTTGTGAGCTGATAGAATAGGACTAATGATAGGATTTCATATGTTGGGTTGGGCCAACATATCTATACCTAGTTTAAAAAAGGAATCCATCCTTCTCCAAATATCTAACCTCAAATGCAAGGTCCCACACCTTGAAGTTGTTTCCATTGTGTTGATGAAATGCTAAGCCTATGTTTAGTAGGGTGCAATTTCATGTGACAATAGATACAACATTATACAATAAATAATTTTAATGATCAACTACTTCATTTATTGGCTTATCATTCTACAATAAATACAACTCATATATCATTGTATGTATCATAAGGAATATACCTTCACATAAGTTAACATCTCAATAAAATATCCATTCATACCATGCACATGGAAGACTAACATTTATAATTAAACAACATTGAAGAAAGAGAGAACTAGTTGTACCCTAAGTTTCATTATTTTAACACAAATAAGAGGACCATATAATTTCACACATGTTCATATCCAAAATTTACACCCAATAATTCATAAACCAATAGTAACCCTTTCCATTCATTTAGAAGACCAATATTATAAAACGCATTGCTAGTGATACAAATAAATGCTACATTTTCCAACTTTACTTCATACAATTGTATTTCATACAATAAGACCAATGAGAAAAAGGATACACCACAAGATCAAGTATAAGGACACCCCAAAACCCTAATTCTATTCTCTAAACACCTCTTCTATAACTAAGGTCAGAAGGGAATCCTTCACCTAAAGACTTCCTACCTATCTACTTCCAAATAGGATTAAATTCTCATGTAGTTATCCTTAGATTAGTTTAAAATGTTGTGTTATTATTCAATTCTAATACACATTATATAGTATCCAATGCACAAACAACATCTTATAATATCATGTATTTTTTCCCGTTAATGTAACATAATTACTATAATTTCTATCATATTGCACATATGTCTATTATCATACAACAATCCCCAAATATGATAATTACCATGATAAGAATACATAGGTGAAATTTTAAAGATACTTATAAGAATTAAATGGTGATATCCTTCAAACTAAATTTATAGGACTCTAATTCCTTACTATCATGACAACCTACAAAGTATTGGTTTCCTTTTCTTCCCATTTAAATATAAAGATCTATTTTTAATGTTCATAATGCAAGCATTAATCATAGTAGATTATGAGCCTCAAATATATTAAAATTAGTTGTAATACATAGGTAAAAAAAATCATTTTAAAATTATCACATATCGAAATTGGACTTAAATAACTACTTAAATGTATTCACAACAAAACCCCAATTGTACATAAGGGCAACATTAGACAACTTTTTTTTTGAATAGATGATCTATTATGAAAATTAAAATTAGGTTACAATATTAATGTGTCAAGGGAATCACATATGCCCATGTCTAAGTAAAATATACACCAAAATACATTTTAATCCTAGTGGGATAAACAATTCAAGAGTCACAACATATATTAATATTACATCATATAAACATAAAAATTATACTTAACAAATTATGTTGACTATTTATCATAGATAACAAAATTGAAAAACTAGCTAGAAAGCTATACTTCCAATAATATTTTTTCATTAGTGTTCTTCATATATGTATCTATCTCAAAGGTACCAAGAGGATGGGATATAGTATCTTATTGTCACTATTAACAAAATTGTGTTTTGTAAATTCACATCCAATACTAGCACCATTTGTACCCATGTAATACCCATGGATCTTTTAATATCATTTATAAAACTCAAGATATTCCTTGACAAAATTTTAATCCACTTTTCTATAGTCATGTGGCCAAAATTATACATAATATCATATTTAAATATTGTAGTTTATTATTCATCAATGATTTTCATGAACCTTTCTTTGGGATGTTCCATAATCATAGTAACCTACAACACAATATTAAAAAGTGTGAGTCTATTGAAATAATCCATATAATTCATTCTCTTCTCCTTGAACAATTACTCATTTCTCCTTTTCTAGATAAATCACAAAATTCCAATTGAAAGTACAAGCCAAAAATAATTTCCTTTCAAGTAAGGTTCTTCATATTATCCCACCCAAAATATTATCCTTAAATAAACTTGAAATATTTTTAGCATAGGCATAGTAAGAAAAATATGACTAAATTTTTTAGCAGCATCACAAACCTTGCAAGAGATAGGAAAATAAGAAATAATAGAGCCAATAGTCAATTTATTGATCAATACTAACCGTCTAAAGTAGGATTTATTATGTTCAATATACTTATATTAAAACTGTTTAAAAACATTAGCCTAAAACCTAGTATCAAATTTAATGTCCCAACATTTTCTTACATGATCAAGTACCATTTGGGAGTTGGTCAACATGTTATATATCTTGGAGTAGCTCAAGCTTGGGGTTCAAAGGCCTTTGATTTTTCCTTACTAGTTATGTATTTGGTTCAAGCTCAATGGTATGTTGGGAAATTGTGGAATCAAAGCCTTTTCAATTAGAATATTCCCAAGCAAAGATATCATGAAAATCTTGACAAAGTGAAAAAAAAGCTTCTTTATCCTCTTGAGAACAAAGCTTACCAATCTTAAGAAGCTCACCTTTGAAAATTTATACCTCTTCATAGTGCTCTTGCTTGACATGCATGCTGGTTTTTCCCATTTTTAGTTGATCATCTTAATTGGAAATGGACTCCAAAGTTACCAAACCCTTTGGTAATTTATTTTTTCTCAACTATATAATCTGGTCACCATACTATTATTGTAACTTTTCTTGGTTTCCAGCTACAATCTCAACATCTTCAAGTAAAAAATTGAGAACCTGTTCATCACTTTCAAATACTTGCCAATAGACATTATTATTAGGAATAGATGTCCTTACAACAACCTTAACATACTATTGTACTTTATAATTTTAATATCATTTGGAATATCAAATTGGGCACCTATAACCTATCAACATATTTATTATGATTTCTAGGTATGTACAACAAATTAAAAGCATCAAATTATTCTATCATATGGCATAACCTATGCTTATAAGACTTGAGCAAGTCACTTTTTGTCACATGAATCCTCTTACTTGGTTTACAATCAATTCATTGTCACCAAATAGAAGGGGGATTCACTACTCATGAGTCTCTTTATTCTCAAGAGAATCCTAGGGAGCGAACTACCCTAAACTACCTCAAGGAATAATTCTAGATTTTTAGAATCAGAAAGAATAGATGACAAAGGTTTTCTGGAAAAAATGATGAGCTCTTAGCCAAAGGATGGTAGTGTGGAATAGGGATGACAACGTGCCGCGTTGGAGTCCTAGAGGAGCGTTGGCATCTCATGCAGACCAAAAACTAATTTTATCACAAAAAAATAACTAAATGACTACTAACAAATAGATCATTAAGAAATATTAAGAATGCGGGAGATAACAGAAAGTAACTGAACTAAAATAAAGTAAACTAAGTGAAATATAAACAATGAAACAAGAGAATAAGAGATAGAAAATGCTTACAACCACCCAAGTAATGAAGCCTCAAGCTAGTGAATATCTTCAATACCTACACACATAAGACCGAGGGAAAAATTTTGGGGCTGTTTAGGGCTTTCCGCAATCAAACCCCTGTTTTGGTGTTCCCACCTCCACAGACAGTTAGATAGATAGAGAGAATAATAAGCAGAAATGAAATGAATGCAAAAGTGATAAAAGTAATTCCCTCTAAAGGAGGAGAAATAATATCACAAGGTAGAGATGCAATAGATAGGGGATGTGAGAAATCCCAAGATTCTCAAAGATACAAGAAAGGAGAGATATCACACGTAAGGCTTAAGCAAGCCAAGGAGAGAGACAAAGCTACAAGAGTTAAGAGAGTTGCAAAGAGTGTTGTGAGAACATGATAGCTTGAGGTTGTTGTAACAAACAAGAGAGTTGTGCAAGCAAGAGATAAAAATAAAATATAGCATGTCCATGAGGGAGAGATCAAGAAGAAGAACCAATGGATTGAAAAGATAACTTTTAAAGAGAGAACAAGAGGGAAAAGAAACTTCTCGAGCCATTATAAGGCATCTCAAGCCATTACCACCGAAAAAAGTAGTTGACAAGTGGCAAGGCACTTGAAAATGGTCATTTAAATGTTGAAATATCACATGTTGCTAACGCGACACATAGATGTTCATGCGGCACGCTAGTGTCCATACACCAAACTACAAAATGACAAGAACGAGAAAAGAACAAGGTTTGATGTAAAGTTGACACATGAAAGTAGTTATTGAATAGGGGTCTTGAGCATCCTAAGAGAGGAAAAATGTTGATGCAGGGGCTAAAATGATCCTACACAAGTTCTAAGGGAGTGGACACTAAAGTGGATACAAGAATGTATGTGAAATTGCAAGGGGTGCAATTTTACTAAATTATATTTTTCCCCCACTTTAGTGGGCATATGAATCTACACTAATATGCACACGAAAGGAAATCTACTAAACATAAGTAACATCATGATGCCAAAAGTATAACGTGGAGGAAGCATATAACCCTTCAAACCAATGCCCCTAGATTGAAGACCTACAAAATAAATGCATTAGACATCATTATTTTTGCCCCTATAGATGTTATCAGTCATCAAAAAATGAGATTGAGAAGGATTATATTTGAACATGAGTATGATTTTCATAGACCTCACCCTTATCATACTTTCCCTTGAGCACTTTTTCAAGGTTGATGTAGGTTTGCATGTGATATCAAGTGTCCTTAGGCACATGTAGGTTATGAGCTCGTAGCCCTTCACAGAGATGATTTTGATATAACTTTCTTCTTATACCTAATAGTGGGGATCTAAAACCTAATTTTGATACCCTTATAATTCTTATTAGACATGTGTGAAAATCATATGGGGCTATTTGTATGGAATTGGCCAAAACTACTTACTTAGAGTCAAATTAGGCCTCTTTCTAAGGACTGTTATGGAACAATAGTTACTAAATAGATTATTTAGTTCTTGAAATTCATATGGAAGGTGTATTTAAAACATTTATAACATGCCTAAATAGTCCCTAGTCTTGAACATTCCTAAAATACAAGAATTTGCACTAAAAATAGACAAATTGCCATGTAAGAGCTAGGAAATCAAGGGCTTTGTGGAAAAGGAAATTGAATATGTGAAAAAATCATGAAACTTGGGACATCATCCCATACACCTATAAGCATCAATAATCCAAAATTTGGGAAAATTTAGGTGGTGGAAACAAAAGTTAATCCTATTCCCTAGTTTGAGGCCTAAATCGACAGTTCCAACAAAAGTTAAGTAGTTTAAAGTTTCAAAGGTGTGTAAATTTCATTCTACAATTTGTGTAACCAAAGGGAATGTTCTAGAATATCTGGATGGGCATGTTTAAGCTAGGCATGGTCCTCTTTCGCATCCAAACACACCAAATCAGTCTAAGCTACATTCAACTAACTCAATCCCTTAAGAGTCTAAAGTGCAAAATGGTTGCAATATTTGGCAGGATGTTACTTAGAAACCATTACACTTAGAAACTTTTCTTCTAAGGCTATAGGATCATGTTTGGCCCCTCTACAATAACCTCTCTCGACTTTTGATATATCAGAGTCATTTTCCAATGGTGACAACTTTTCAATTGATGGAAAGTGTTAAATGCAAGCAATGTAAAGTTGCAAAGGGGTGTAACTTTCATTTTGTAATTTGTGTGACCTAATGAATTTTTCCAACATGTCTAAATGGGTATTTTTAGGCTAGGAATGGTCCTCTTTCACACCCAAACATGCCAAATCAATCTAATCTACGTTTAACTGACTCAATCCCTTAACAGTCCAACGTGCAAAATGGTTGCAATCTTTGACAGGATGTTACTCAGAAACCATGATGCTTAGAGAAAATTCTCTTAAGGCTACAGGATCATGTTGGGCCCCTCTACAATAATCTCTCTTATTTTTTGATATACCAGAGGTATTTTCCAATGGTGATGACTTTTCGGTTGATGGAAAAACTGTCAAATGCAAGCAATGTAAAGTTGCAAAGGGGTGTAACTTTCATTCTGCAACTCATGTGACCTAATGGATTGTTCCAACATATCTAAATAGGTATTTTTAGGGTAGGAATGGTCCTCTTTCACACCCTAACATTCTGAATTAGTCTAAGCTATGTTCAATTGGCTCAATCCCTTAAGAGCCCAAAGTGCAAAATGACTGCAATCTTTGACGAGATGTTACTTAAAAACCATGATGCTTAGAAAATTTTAATTTGAGGCTCTAGGATTGTGTTGGGAACCTCTACAATAATCTCTCTTATTTTTTTATATCTTGGAGGAATTTTCTAGTGGTGATGACTTTTTTAGTTGATGGAAAAAGTGTTAAATGCAAGTAATGTAAAGTTGCAAAGGGGTGTAACTTTCGTTGTGCAACTCATGTGACCAAATGGACTATTCCAACACATCCATATGAGTAAATTTAGGCTATTCATAGTCCTATTTCACACCCAAACATGTTGAATTAATCTAAACTACATTCAACCAACTCAATCCCTTAACACTACTGAATTTGACACTATTTTTTGACGGATGTTCATCGGTCGTTCGACAAATCTTTGTTGGAAAAGCAACGAAATGACGAAAAAAAAATTGTCATTGTTTTTTCATCGAAAGGCCGGCGACGAATTAAACATCGAAATAACGGCACAGATTTGTCAGTCGTCAGCATCATAAAATGATTCGGATGTTCATCGGAATATCGACAAAAACTTTGTATATCCACCGACAAATTACACTAGAAGTTTGTCGCAATTTCGACGAAATGGGAAAGGAGTAGCGTCGAAACAACACCAGAATTTCGTCACAATTTCGATGAAATGGGAAGGAGTAGCATTGAAAGAAACCATAAGTTTGTTTCCATTTCGACGAAATGGGCAAGGGGTAGCAACGAAACAACAGCAAAAGTTTGTCAAAATTGTGACGAAATGGGAAAGGAGTTACAACGAGCCTTCTTCGTAGCTATAGCAACTTTGTTAGACCTTTTCGGTGATTCGTCAATGGTTTTCGTCAAAATTGCGATGAAACAATGCAATTTAAAAAAAAAAAATCATTGAAATGTATCATTGTGGAGACTGATGACTGATCATACATACAAACTACAAGATGCATAGATGCATAGAAAAAGCATTACACTTGAGATGAATGATCATACATACAGACTGCAAGATGCATAGAAAAAGCACTATACTTGAGAACAACCAAAGGCTAACAAGGGAAGGAGTTAAGAAACGTCTGGATTGAAGAGAAAATGTGTAGGGAAAATGTTGAGCAGTGTCAAGAGAATAGAGCTTGTAGAACATATTCTTGACCTAATCAAGCTCTTTAACAACTTAAACAAAATTAAAATACTAACACATACATGAGACATGTAATGAACTTCCAATATCTACTATCTTTTTCATTAATGCAGAGTTAGGTAAAGGAGAAATAATTATAATTGTAACACTATTCATAGTCCAATAAATTATGTTTGTAATTTGTGTTCAATGGACCTTAGTTTTATCATTATACTACCCATCAAATAACATATTTTAATCCAGGATTCAACTATATCATATCTAAAGAAGCCCCTTCAATTAACCATTTAAAGCACTATAAAATAAGGTAAGACTTTTACTTGAGAAATATTGGGTACACTTGTAGGATTAAAGTTCTCGCAATCATCAGGATTTATTGGCACATAGACACAACCTGCAACATATGAAGTAATGGATGAATACAAGTTAGTGAAATGGTCCTTAATATGTGTGTGGTGTGTAAATTGATTGGTAGAAAATAAGGTTAGAAACAGATCTACATGAAAAATTATGAGGACAATCTACTGTAATCATCAAAATAGATGAAAAGTGCAAAGGAAAGAGCCAAGCTACATCTCTAGAGCCCAAAAAAAACACATGCAAGAAACATAAAAAAAAAAAGAACAAACTAGTTTTTGGATGAATACAAAATGGTTCCTTCAGCAAGTGATTCATATGCTTTCACACCTGACACAGGATATTAAGAAGATTTTAGTTTTCCTTTGTGAAATTAACTACTTATAGAATAAACCCAGAAACCAATATTATATACCTCCATGTCTAGCCGAGGGTAGGTATAAGAGAAAAAAAATTCTTCAATGCAATGCCAAAAAATATCAATGTGTGTGTAGGTTGGTATTACTCAAAATATCATTTCACTGCCTAAGGAAAAATACCAAAGTGATATTTTAAATTTCAATCTTCACATAGGCTCCCTTATTGCTACACATGCATATACAAGAATTATTCAAGCTCTAAAATATTGAAATATTAAGGATTTAATTAGCTATAAGATGGAAAGTTGTTGTTTAGACATAGTCCATCATCTTTTGCATATCTTTATTCACTCCTAGCGCTTCAAATAAATTTGTGTAAAAGAGACAGAAATGTGAATCTTTTATGACAAATGAAATTCATAAAAGGAGGGGGGAGAGATCAAAGGGTAGGGGGCAAGAGAATGCTTGAATGTATAGCAAAGTATAACATTTTGATCATTATAACAATGAAACGAATCTTAAGTTTGAAGCATTAATATAATTTACAACATTTATGATCAAGAATGAATGTAAGTAGAGAAACTTTTGCATACCTGCAAATGGTATAAACTTTCATGGTTAAGTCGAAGCCTCCCATCAACAACAAGATCCAAATATCTGTGTATCTATCTCAATCGAGCCTCTAAACCCTTCAGAGATGTCAATTTTTCCACTAACCTGTTATGCACAAAAGTCAAATTTTAGAGTTATGTCACCACTAAAAATAGAAGAAACAGAGCTTTGAAAACAAATCCACACACAACACAATGTGGTATTCATACAAAACCATACAGACAAACTAAAATCAGAACATTGGAATGGAAACAACTTCAAATTATGATGCAAAGCATGGATTCAGGGTATAACGAATCATTTTTCTGCCACCATAGTGAAAAGTTAGCACTTTCTTTCATCTTTGCATATTGGTTTGATGCTTCAAATGATGCATTTCTTATATTGAAAAGTGCATTACCTTATTGAGCTTCTCTTTGTTTCGAGAATATTTTAGTATTCTCTACTTAACAAGTCCAACCACGTGATGATGGAAGCTCAATTGTACCCTCCTCCCCCCCCCACATCACTCTCAATTCCCCATACCAAATCATATAACATTAATCATTCATTGATCCATTAATAGCATATAACATTCATTCATTCATCCATTAATAACATATAACATTCATTCATTCATCCATTAATAGCATATAACATTCATTCATTAACATATAACATTCATTAATTAACATATTCACATTCATTCATTAACATATAATATTCATTCTTTCAGTTTTTACATATTATTAAAAATATGGTTGTCATGATATGATTATAATCACTTTTTTTTGTTTCTTTTTTAAAGCTACAAAAATCTGAAGTGGAGTATCATTTTCTAAATCAATATTTGTCCCCCCTTTAGTTGTTCTGCCCTTTGCTTGTGATCTTAATGTATGCCTAGTCGTCTGCTCATGACGTGGATGCCACTACAAGGGGGGTCTGCTGCAATAAGAAAGAAATGTTAAACTGATATATTTTATTATTATTGTTACAAGTATTTCATTAATTAAAAGAACATTAAAGTGGTTCTCTTTACCTGATGGGTCCACATTATGTTCCTGAATTTTTTTTATAGACTCATGCTCAATATGTTGAACACCCTCTAAATCCTGATCTGTAGTTGAAACATGAAAGGTTACATTAATTAATACACCAATTGAAATTAAATATGTTTAAGAGAACATGAGAGTGGTCCTCTTTACCTGATAGGGCCACATCATGTTCCTGATCTTCTCTAGCCTAATCATGCTCAACACGTTGATCACACTCTACATGCTTTAAAGTTGAAACATGAAAGGTTACATTAATTAATACACCAATTGAAATTAAATATGTTTAAAAAAACTTTAGAGTGGTCCTCTTTACCTGATGGGGCCACATCATGTTCCTGATCTTCTCTAGCCTAATCATGATCAACATGTTGATCACGCTCTACATGCTCTAAAGTACCGAGATGCACACTATGACCTTCATCTGCAAGTCGTGCTCCACCCTCACCAAGTTGCATTCCAATCTCATGTGGAGTATTCTCATTGCTTAAATGTTTAAAACAAATAGGCATGTAATTACTTTATAGTGGAAATTAATATTGAATAGATTGCACAAGTATTCAATTTTAAATAAACTTTATTGAGTTTATTTACTTGCATGTTGGATGTAGTGGAAGGTTGTGTTTTCCTAGTCAAGACTCTTAGGCATTTAGCCACAACTCCATCGCCTTGTTGGAAGGAAATCTTCAGGTCATCTTCTGTGGGAACTCTATTGAATTCAGAGCCCTACATTTTTGCATAAGATTGTGAATTTTGCTTCTATGGTGTGATAAAACCAAAATTGTTTTCAATTTATTATTTGGATACTATATTTCATTTATTGATACTTACAATTTGTGCGGCTAATTTCATATAACCACTAGAGCCAAGTTTGTGTTGCCCTTTTTTTTCTAGTCTTGCCTTTGTTTCCTTCGATGTGTCGGGTAGCCTATGAAAAATTTGAAATACGTTAGATTATGTAAAAAGAAAGAGTAATCAGTATATAATTACATTTTTGATAGTATCACATACCTTCCTTGGCCCGGTGGTGTCTTTCCTTTTTTCTTTTCAACCTTCTCCTTTCCATCTGACACCAAGTCCTTCCACTCCCTCTCCGGAATCATGGGGGAATGCTCGTACTTTTTTTTCTTCTCTAAATGTGACCTATATTGGTCTCTCACGTACTTTAGATAGGTACGAGATTTCTTAAGGACCTTGGTTCGGTTGAATGTTTTATCACCGAACAACACAACTAAACGGTTAATGAGCTCATCTTTTAAATCTTGATTTTGGGCATTCCATTGTGTACATATGGTGGGCCCAAAGAGCTCCAATGTAATATCACTTAGATGTTTATAAAAAACATCATTTCCTACAAAATGATCATGCAATCAATAGTCTAACAAGAGCAATCAATAAGTAAATTTCAATTGGATTATATGTAATAATAATTAAAACATTTTAAAGTACCTGGGACTTTCTCTATCTTTATGGGAATGAAATCCTCAGTCACCACAAGTGTGATCGGCAATGTTCCTCTACTAGTAATACAGGAAGATCTAGGAAATGTTGCTAAAACATCACCAATACTAGTGGCCTCTGCATCCCCAAGTACATGTCCTGATGCATGTTCTGGCATTTGTTCACTACTAGAGGGTGCATTAACGAATGTCTGCATGGTATGTGTTTCCGATGCTTCAGACAATAATATAGGCACGAATGATGGGGTTAGATGATGTGATGTATGCGTAGGAAGATCAGGATGGACACTTGTACCAACCCCTACTCCTCAGGCAGCACTTGTAGTACCTTGATCATGGCTAGGAGCATCATGAGGAGGCAAATAACCCTGTAAAAACAACACATATTTTAGTTCATTAAATAAAAGAGTACAAAATATAAAACCATGAATGAACTTATGTTATAATTAAAGACCTCGTGATAGCTTACTTGCAAGTTTTGTAATCTCTCAGTCAATATTTTAACCCTCTCTTATTTCATCTATTTGAGGCACTATGAACATCAACTTAACCATTTCTTCATTGCATTTTTTTTTTATCTTCTTTATCGTATCGAGAGGGTTTGTTGAATAAGAGATGTCATCATCACAAAATATTGACTCCACCTCACTATGGATGCTCTCCTCTACTATTGGTGCCTTTCCTCGATCAGTCGACTACAACAAGAATATTAAAAATGTTATCAAAATTAACCCAAAAAAATTATGAAAAAAACATAATAATAAAAAAAAATTCTCGTATCTAATTTGTACAATTACAATGAGGTAAACTTATCAGATAGAAGCACCTAAAGATACATTGTGATCTATGCTCTGGGCCAGAGCCTTCTCCATACAGTCAATGTCCCCATGTGACAAAAATTAAATATAAAAAAATATTACTGAAATGAAACCAATAGATTTACAAAAAAAACATAAGAATAAAATGGTATATTGGAGTCATTAATTGGAGGTTGGGTAAAATGGTACATAGTACATACCACCCCCATAGTAATTGTGTTTGTAACTAAGCGATTCAAATTGTAATCAATTAGAAACTTTTCCCCTGCAGTTATTGATTTTATCGCACATACGAATACACGGTTTCCCCCATGCAACTCAAATATGCAATTGGGTTGCTTATTTGTTGACCCAGGTCATGTACTATTTATAAACCCTACAATATTCCCTGATGTTTTTGGCCTTCCATCAATGTACATAGCCACTCCTTTATTTTGATCCTTATCTTTTATTTGTATATAATTTGTTGACTGTGAATACCTACGCATACTTCGTGCATATCAAACCAATTGCATCCAATCTTTGTAACTGTAACAGGGTCCAACATACTCCATCAATTCAATAACTTTTTCATAACAAATCTTTATGTCGTCCATGCAAAATAGGCCCAAACCATGTAATGACGATGGTGTTATGCAATATATCCTCTCGTTGACACAAAAATCAGTGTTTATTGGAGGAATTTCCTTGGGTACCCATTGTTTCCATAGATGTTTGTACCTCAAGGGCACCTTGACATCGCCTATGCTCTCATCATTATAAGAACATGACCCCCTTCAGCAAGAAAAAATTCCATGTGTTTACAAAATTTTCTTCTAATATTTTGACCTCTAGTTGATCTCCCTCTTTTAGACATACTACATGTCTTGCTTTCCTCTTCTCTTCCTGAATTTCCCTCGCTCGAGGAAGACAGATCTGACAAATACCTATTTGGTGGTACACTTTTGCGTAGGATGTTGGATGAAGTTCTTTCATGGTGATGTGATCCCAAGGTGACATTATGATTAATCCTATCATTTCATTGCTAGAATTTCATAGGTTATAAGGTAATCAAGTCTTGATAGATTGCAAGCTATTGTTACTACCGTCCAAATGTGTCCATCACAAATCAAATCTACTTAACGTTTTAACTCCCAAACTTTGTAACAAGTGTTAAATGTGACTATGGTCCACCAGTTACACAACCAAGGCCTCAAATGTATTCTCTAATTGTAATCAAAGGACTTTTTCTCTCCATTCAAGTAAATAAACTTGAAGGGAAACACCACCATGTGGTTTATTGGACACCTACATGACTAAAAATAGCAGCAAATTTATATTTAATTTCCATATGTCTAAGTGGTTAATGGGGAGGGAGTGTGTACTAGGCCTGGTTAAGTTATCATAAGTTTACACTTTGGCAATAAATTTTTTTTAAGTCATTAAATCTTCTTATGTCTAATTTCTAGGAGACTTTTGGTATGTTTTAAGGTAGGATTATTGATCAAAGAGCCCAAAGACTAGCCTTTCTCCATGGTATCCAGGTACACATAGTAGCGGTCTTTTCTTATATGATTGGACATGATTTAAAGAACTTAGCTAGGAATTATTCATTTAACCTAAGGTTTTCTCATAATGCCATCATTGGAAAAGTATGATCAAATTCTTCTATAATGAAGAATTGGTCTATGTGCCTCTAGTAATCACTATAAATGTTTGTAAGGATAAAATGACTAATTGCATCAGGTAGGAGAGAATCAACTTTGAGTTCTTCAAAGATTATATTCCTCTATTCATATTTTTAAGGGTTGTGTGTGGAGGAGGTTATCACTACCAAGAAGGGAGGAGACCTTTCCTTTTATTCTTTATAATTTTTCATTATTCTTATTTATTTTACACTTACATTTACAAATACACATACATATGCATTTCTTGTTTTCATTTTATTTCTCATGTAGTTTAATAGTTTGATCGATTTCATATTATATATGTGTTGAAGACTTTAGAATTTCAATTACATTAATTTATGGATATGTTGTATCTATAACACTACAAAACCATATGCTCTTTGCATTTACACTTGCATTTAGAAATACACATTTATATACATAGATATAGATTTCTTTAATGATATGTTGCATTTATTGTTCTAGGAGAGCATCCAGTAATTGCATTTACATTTACATTTAAAAAAATACATATACATACATACATACATACATAAATACATACATATATATATATGTGTGTGTGTGTGTGTTTGTGTGTGTATGTATATCATTTATATTCAATGTTCAGAAACAACCCATTAGATCTGCACATGGATAAAAATTCATAAAATCGGATCTCCCATACATGTTTTGTTGAAACCTAGGCTTGAACCTCTCATTTCACATGCTTTTCTTCACAAAACTATTGAGGACAGCAGCTATGCCTTCTTTATTTCTCATCCTATGCCCTATTCATGCATCCTACAATTACAACAGTATACATGGGGCCTCTTACACAAGCTAAAAAAAAAAAAAAAAGTGTAAGAGCCCTTTATATCATGTTTGGACTACAAAACCCTCAAAAATAGGGTAACTTCAGTTATGATTTGTTGGTGAGTTGTATGGACAAAATCATTAGCACCAACTCATTCTTGGAGTCTTTTAAAGAAAGCCGAATCAGTGTGATTAAGTACAAACCTTATAGTGTCAAGGTGAATAGGGTGATCAATTTTGATTGGCCAAGCGATGAAGAGTACGAAATGGGTAAATGTATATTTAACTAAGGAAGAGTGAAAAGGAGTAGGCTGCTAATGGTTGACAAATCAGTTGTTGCAGTTACAACATATTCAGTTTTTTTTTTGGTGAATCTAGCTAGGCAGAAATTTTTGAAGTTTTTTGTTGCTACATCAACCATTCTCAGTGGGCATGATGAACAAGAAGATTCTCTGGGGAGATTGTTGTTGTAACAATTTTTGGAATATCACAAGGCGGTCCAATTGTGGCTGGTGCCACATGTGCTTTCTGATGCTTGTTTGCTCCTTCTTTTCTATAATAAGGATTTCAAGGCAGTATGAGTTAGCAAGTGAGATTTTTTTGTGAGTCTACTGGAAGTTGCAGAGAAAATTGTAAAGTTTGATGGTTTTAGGGAAATGCAATTTAGGTTTTGAATTCATGGGGATTTGATGTTTTATAACAGTACTGGCATTTGAATTGATATGATTAATTTGAATTCATGTCTCTCCATTGTACAAGCATACCTGAATTTTGAATAAAATGATCAAGGGTTGTTTCGTTCATCTCACTATTGTGGTGTGTATGATTCTTGTTTTAGGTTTAATTCAAGGAATTAATTAAAATGCTTGAATGGGATTGTAGGTGGATATGTTCTGTATAAGGATTTGATAAGTAGTATTGGGTTAGAATATATATTGATGAGATTATAAAGCAATGTTATCAAGGATGTTATATGTTATGTGTTAAATTTGTCATAAACCCTTAGATGCTTATAAATTTGACTCCTCCAATGGATATATGGAACTGATCTAAGTTGTACTTATTTGTATGGTTCTATATTTGTTTACCTTTACCTGGAGCTTGCTACAAATTGCAAATCAATGACTATCTTCTACTATGAAATGTTGTTGTAGTTATCTCATGCTCCAAATTGTTGATATTATTGATAAACATCCAATTCTATTTGGTATTATCCTATTATGTTAAGCTATTAAATGAGATTATCTATTGTTGTTAATGTTGCTTATGATGATGGTGCTGAGGTTGTAAATGCATTAAGGGATCACCTTCTCGGGCCTTGCAGATCCCAAAGTGTAGGAGGTCTTTCAAATCCTCGTCAATTGGTCCAGGTCCTAAGAGCTGCCCTTTATTGGAATTGGAAATTCCATTGGTAGATTAGAAGATCAACCTGCTTACTGTAAAAACAACCAACACCTTGCATATGTTTGTGGTGGATGTATTAAAGAAGAATTGTATGCATCTATTTCCATTCATTAGATCTACCTTAACCTAGCATATACTTGGGCTAAGTCTACAATTGCTTCAGACTCATGTGATGAAGGATATGTGTGATGAAATCCTAAACCTCAACCAAGATGTGGGTAGATTATGGGAGTTTTTCCAAGACCTGAGGCTGGTGGATAAAATGTGAAAGACTAAGCTATTTTATTTTTTCTATCTTATCTTATACCATTTTACGAGAATGGGGGTGCTAATGTACGAGATCTTTGGAAACTAGGCATGAAAATTGAAGGTTAAAGAGACTGGGGGTGCCAAACTTATAGTACTATTTTCCCCTTGGTCATCTATTTTCCCTGAGTGCCCTCAACCTCATCCTCGGCACTGGTATTGACCTTGTTTTCACTCCTCCAAACTCTTCCTCGGTGTTGATATTGACCTTTTTTCACTCCTCCAAACTCTTTGTCGGTGCTGGTATTGACCTTGTTTTAACTCCAAACTCTTCCTTGGTGCTAGTATTGACCTTCTTTTCACTCTTTAAACTCTTCCTTGGTGCTGATATTGACCTTGTTTTCACTCCTCCAAACTCTTCGTTGGCGCTGGTATTGACCTTGTTTTAACTCCAAACTCTTCCTCGGTGTTGGCATTGACCTTGTTTTCACTACTCCAAACTCTTCCTCTGCATTGGCATTGACCTTGTTTTCACTACTCCAAACTCTTCCTCAGTGTTGGCATTGACCTTGTTTTCACTACTCCAAACTCTTCCTCGACACTGGTATTGACCTTGAACACTTCTCCAATTTGATAAGCTACAACCTAGTTTCGTTAGGTTTTACAGTATGTTAATTAAGTGCAAAATTTTGGTGCCATTTGCCTAGGTTTTAATATTCTACAATATAGTTAAGTATATATTAGTTATATTTTACATCATAAATAATATAATTATTCAACTTATTATAATTATATATTATATTCTTTAACAAAATTATTAAATACGTATAAAATTATTATAATTTATAATTAATAATTATATTTTTATATAGTACAAAATATAATTAATATAATATATATTTAATATAATAGTACTATATATTAATATGAGAGAGAAACTAAATTTTGATTGGTTGTTTCATGTCAACAATCCAAGGATGGCATGTGTCCTTGGGTAGTTATGCTCAAGGTAGCAAGCCATTTGATTAAAGATATGATAATTCTCCTTTAAGACCTCTTCAATGTACCCATTGCACACTTAAGGAGACAAAGATAAATACAGGGAAGAAAATATAGAGAGAGCGAGATAATAACAAACATACAAATAGAAAGGGATACAAAGAGATAGAGAGGGGTAGAGAGATAAAGAGATAAGGATGAATAGATAGAGATATAGGGAGGGTGATTGATATATCTCTCCTGTCCTCTCTATATCTCTATATCTCTCACTATCTGTCGCTCCGCCTCTTCCCCACTATTATCTATTGAGGCTATCTCTCCCTCTCCCCCTTTCTCTCTCTCATTCCTCCATCTCTCCCTCCATCTCCTACTCTATATCTCTATCTCTATTTCTCTTTCTATCTCCCTCTCACTCCTCTCTCTATCTCTTTCTATCTATATCCCTTTCTCTCCCTCCCCCTCTCTATCTCTCACCATCTCTCCCTCCCTATCCCCCTATCCATCAAATGTCTATCTCCACCTCTCTTCCTTTCTCTTCCCATATATCTCCATCTCTCTTTCTCTTCCCATATATCTTTATCTCTCTCTCTTTCTCTCCCCATATATTAACTAAGAATCCATGCAAGAATACAATAGTATATGTTGGTAAAACTATAATAGTTTGTTATTAAACTATAAGTAACACTTATCTTTCTAATGTCAATCCTTCTTCTAAAAATAGTGTTTTATTAAAATATAAGTAGATTATTTTCATCACTCTTCATTCAACATGAAATGCCAAAAGTAGCAATTGTTTTGTTGGTTTTGTCAAGTTTCATTAACCAACCTAGTTATTGGGTTGAATAAAGTTGTGTTATGACCCTTCATCTCTTTAAAATAATTAGGCAATATTAGCGAGATCAAGAAGGGGAGAAAACTAAACTCCTTCAAAATAGGGGTAGTTGTGGGTTTGTTGGTTTTCTTTGTATACTATATACTTAGTTCCTCTAGGATAAATAAGTAACTTTAGATCATTTTCTTAGTTGTGTATCTAATATAAATTACTTTCATTTTAATTGACTACACATGGTAGTTTATGTGTTGAAAGGTGTTTCCATTTAATTTGTGGTTTG
>VDFB02271358.1:863495274-863523552 GCA_007258455.2 Sequoia sempervirens
TCTTCAGGGACATCTGTCTTGATACTGGGGGATACAAAGGTGGTAGTAGGGATATTTTTGCCACGGAAGGTGACAGTCTTGTCCCTCTGTGGGGTAGCATGGGAAGGTTGACCATACTCGTGTGGCGATGGTGGCATGGTCGCTATATTGAGAGCAATGTGCATTTCATACTCACCACACCATTTGTCAATGATCTGGACTTTTGTGAACGTAGGCTCAGTGAGGGAGGATGGAGTGGTTTTCGCAGTGGATGGTGGATGAACGGGTGATGATTGAGATGCCCCCATTTCAACCCCAGGACAATAATGTAGATGGGGAAATGATGCCTCTAGGGCGCGGCAATATTCGAATGGTTGGGGGTCGGCATAGATGGTGACCTCCTGTCCATCGACTGGGAATTTGAGGCATTGATGGTAGGTGGAGGGTACGGCTTGCATAGCATGGAGCCATGGACGGCCGAGGAGGAGGTTATATGGTAAGTCCAGATCAAGGACATGACAGGTGATGTACCGAACCACCGGTCCAACTTGGACAGGAAGATTGATGATCCCTTCTGAATTCCTTTCTGCATTGTCATAAGCCTTGATTGTAATAATCTGATTGCTTAAGTCTGCTTGGGTGTACCCCACCTATTTTATGAATTTTAAAGTGCACAAGTTGAGGGCAGAGCCATTATCTACCAAGACCCTTTTTACTTTATGCCGAGCAACCACGACTTCGATATGTAAGGGGCGATTGTGATTGGCGTCAATATTGGGCATATCATTGTGGCTGAAGTGTAGTTGGTGGGATGAATCCAGGTGTCCTACCAAGGCTTGGAACTGTGTAGGATCCATATTATTAGGCACATGAGTTTCCTGCAGAGCTCTATTGAGGATTTCTTGATACACAGGGGAAGACTTGAGTAAATCCAAAATGGAGATATGGGCAGGGGTCTTTCCCAGGTGATCAAGGATATCGTACTGGGAAGTTACAGGAGGTGGTTGGGCGGGTGCGGAGGCTGCAGGAACGGTGATACGGGCCCGTCGTGTGGTAACAGCGCATTGGGGGTCTTTAGCTTTGACGTGTATCATGGATACACGAGGTTCTACTTGCTCAATGTAATGAATAACACCCTCGTAATTGAGGGGTACACTCTTGTAGCTTACGTTATTTGTGCTGTTACTTTGAGGATTAGTATTGGAAGTGCTCGAGCCTTGGTTATGATTTGGGAAAGCGTTTTGATAAATTTGTAATTGAGCATTGGACGACGGAGCTTGATTAGGATCAACCTTGATGTCACCTCGATCTATGAGATCCTGGACGTAGTTTTTCAGACCTTGACACTTATTCAAAGAGTGCCCTTTAATTTTGTGGAACTCACAATACTCATTTTCCCTAAACCATGCGGGCTTAGGTTTGGATTCATCTAGTGGCTTGGTGACAGGATACGTGATCGGGTAGCTAATCTGCAACAGTTTGTTGAAGACAACACTCAAGGGTTCTCCTAGTTGAGCATATTGGCGTTTATTGTTCCCTTGGTTATTTTGATTGGACTGTTGGGGAGGACGGGGTGTCCCTTGCGGTACGGATATGGCATTAGGTACAGATTGCTGTTGTTTTTGGGATGCGTTGGCCACTTGGACGTGTTTAGTATTAGTGACACCATCATTGACTGCATTCTTGTTCTTGTTCCAAAAACGTGGCTTGTCATTGAAAGACCTTTCCCTATCTTGGTTATATATTTTGATGTGCCCTTTGGCAATAAGGGCACGCTCAAGGATGGGTCCTTTCTCCACTACCTCTGCGAAAGTGGTGACACAATGTAATCGGAAGTTGTGGGCCATGTCAGGATGGGAGTTCTCCACAAAAAGGGTGACCATGTCCTTCTCTTTCAAAGGGGTTTTCATTCGGCTCGCCAGGGCATGCCACCTCTGGAGGTAGCTAGTGAAGGTTTCCCCGTCACGTTGTTTCTCTTTGAGAAGATCCAGGGTATCAGTATCTTTCTCCAAGTTGAAGGAGAAGTAGGAGACAAACCTTTCTGACAAGTCCGCAAAAGATTTTATAGACCCCTTGTCGAGGGTCATGAACCACCCTAGTGCGTCACTCCCAGACTTCAGGGGAACAGACGCAAGAGATAGTTGTCATTGTGGATCACTTCTTGACACTGGGAGTAAAACTCCCGCAGGTGGGCCTTTGGATCTTTGTTCCCCTTATACTTGTCAAATTTTGGTATCTCAAAATGTTTGGGAAAGGGGATCAATGAGATGGAGGGATCATACGGATAGGGGCATATATCTTCGAACTTGAACGATTGTTTGCTAGTCCCTGCCTGGAGATCCTTCAGTGCGGCTTTGATTTCCAGGATGTCCGCATTGGCTGGTGTGTTGGATGGATATTGATGATATGATGATTGTGGATTTTGAGAGGATGTTTGGAGATGGGTGTATGGATGAGGAGGTGTCACCTCCTGCTGATATGCCAAGGGACCTTGTTGATAAAAAGGTTGCTGTTGCGAGGGGGGATATGGATTGGCTGGGTAGTTGTGGGTGGCGTACTGTTGGGAAGTGTGGAGAAAGTGTTGTTGATTAGCTTGCGGATATTGGGGGTGTTGATATGACTGTTGTGATGCCCCATAGGAGGGTTGTTGTTGATATTGTTGCTGGTTGTAATAGTTGTGGTGATGAGGTGGTTGTTGATATTGTTGTTGATGCATAGGTGGTGCCTGTGATGGGTGAGATGGGATGGTATGTTGTGGTTGCGCTTGTGGGCGTAAAATGGATGCAAGGAACGAAGATGCGGTCGGGGCTGAAGGCCGGGGTGGATTTCCTTGCAGTTGATGTTGTGATGGTTGTGCTGAGAATAGGGGATTGACCAATGGTTGTTGTTGAGGTGGAGGTGCGATTGAGATGTTGTGCAAGGGAGGTTGTTGAGCACTAGTGGGAGCGTGGGATTGGGGAGGTTGTTGGGATATGAACGATGATGGAGGAGGAATGTTGGATTGGGGCAATGATGGAGGTTGGAATGATGATGGTGGAGGGACATTGGATTGGGACGACGGTGGAGGTTGGAATGATGATGGTGGAGGTTGAAATGACGATGGTGGAGGGACATTGGATTGGGACGATGGTGGAGGTTGGAATGATGATGGTGGAGGATTGGTTGCTCCTAGAGGTGGCTGCAAAGAAGCGAAAGGGTTGCCCCCAGTGTTGACAGGAGGCGGGTTCGAAAGGGGCGGTGCCGGTAGCATTAATGGTTGTGGTTGCGGGATGTTTTGCGGCATGCCATAGGCATAGGGATCATTGGGATCAATGGCTTGAGGTGCTCCCGTGATCGAGATGGTAGGATGCATGGGATTTCCAACGGGATACAGGACTGCGTTGCCAAATTCGGGTTGATGCCAACCTTCTATGGGGGCATACAAGCTACCAGGGGTGTCATGTGAGCCTTGGGGGGCGTTAGACGTTGAGGTGCCATACTTGGATAAGTCGACACCTGACGGTAGCTTGACACCCTTGTCAATCAAGTGAGCCAAGATTTTGTCCCCATGTCTTTCGAATAGGCGTTCTGTCATTTGTGCATTGACAGGGTTGCTAAAGTGTTCTTCGAACGTAAGCTCGGGTTGTTCGGCCATGTTTTCCTCCCCAGGGGGTGATGTGTTTTGACCATCCACATTGGATTGCGATGAGGTGCCATTGTGGGGATCGTGAGGGATATTAGCACCATAGTTAGGATCGGATGTGATGTTGACCGTGTTGATGGGATTTTGAGGGTTGTTCGATTGGGCATTTAGGGCTTGTTGGTCGGCCATTTTCTTTGCTTGTGATCGAGTTTGAACGGGCATGCAAGATGATGAAGTAGATCAAGATTGATTAAATTTCGATGGGAGATTAGTGGATGACGATTGATTAGGCCGATGTGGATTGGCTTGATGGGATGGGATTGGATTGATCGATAGATGTTGGACTTTACCTGAATGTCGGGTTTTGATCCGAATAGGTTTGATGGTGTAGGGATTGGATTAATCTGATGATCAGGATTGGATTGATGATAAGTATGACGAAGACCGAGATCCACAACCGGGTTTAAGAGGGATCCTTGGTAACACTAGGTATTGATTGAGAGGTGGATGTATGATAACGACACCGAATCCAACTTGAGATAGAAGCGGATTGATTGGGCCGAAAGGGATAACTGACTTAAGACGGATAGCGATCCTAAGCCAGCTATGATGATTGCGATTAGGGATAAATACCTAGGTCAACTTGGATGGCAACTCCAACAAGGTTTATATGGAATAACGGGTATCGGAGATGAAAACGGAATTAGGACGGATGGGTAGCATCTTAGGGAAGACGTATGGCTCTCAAAACAAGCAGAAGAGTGTTCGGAATAAATGACCCTTAGAATGAAGGGATGGAGGCTCGGAATGGATGTTCAACAGCGTATTTTGGATACTAAATGGCCGTGTTGACGGTCAAAGCAGAGGGACAATGTATGCAAAGTGATGATATAGGGTGATCAAAGGACAGGTCCGCCACTGCACTGGGACAAGCCCGTCACTGAATTAGGACAGGTCCGCCACTGCACTGGGACAAGCCCGCCACTGAATTAGGACAGGTCCGCCACTACACTGGGACAGGCCCACCACTGAATTAGGACAGGTCTGCCACTGCACTGGGACAGGTCCGCCACTGCACTAAGACAGGCCCACCACTGAAATGGGACAGGTCCGCCACTTCACTAAGACAGGCCTGCCACTGAAATGGGACAGGTCCGCCACTGCACTAAGACAGATCCGCCACTACACTGGGACAGGTCCGCCAATGCACCAGGTCAAGTTTGCAAAAGGATAAGGTCAAGTCCGCCAAAGGATGAGTTCAAGGTTGATGTTTTGATGGATGGCAAAGGCAAAGGACCCAAATTGTAGCAATCATAAAAATATTTGGCCAAACTGATAATCACTGGTTTTTGCACAAAAAAGACAGTTCAAACAGCACAACCCTAAGATTAGTAAAAGGGGGGTATGGTCAACAAAGTCTTCTACTCTAAGATGCACATGGCTTCTAAGGAGTCCTCGATATACACCCGGTACGTGAGGCCCAAACCGTGAACACCAACCCATTACAAGCGTGAGTCGGGAACCTTAGCGAGATACTAAAGGCTCGGACCAACTCTTCACGTCATCCCGACGCCTAATCATAACGGTTGATTGGAGGTGATGCTCTCGCTTCCCTTTATACAATTCACGGCACGCTGCAAGTCGAATCGGGCCCCTTGGGGTGATGAAATCCCCAAGCAGGTCCCACTAAGAAATTGAAAAAGGGTGACAACAAAAAAAAAAGGACTTGGAAAGCTACGATTTCTCGTCACCCAGGATCGCCAAATGGCGCAAGGGGATTGGATACGTCAAATAGCTTTCCCAAACACGCCAAGCAAGGTCTATTGACACCCCTTTAATTAAGCTATGTTCTTATTTTATCAAAACAAAATTCGGGAAAACTTGAAATTTTTTACCTTCTGTAGGACAGGTTCGCCACTCGCTAGGACAGCCCGCCCCACCGATTAGGGCAGTCCGCCATCAACCGACAGTCTACTTAATCGCACTAAGATAGGTCCGCTTTACTGGCCGATCTATTCCCATCAATTATTAGGACAGCTTCCTGGCTTAACGACCGACAGCCGTCCGCCAATCAATCGACAGCTCACGAATTAGGACAGTCCGCTTAATCGAATCGACAGTTCCCCACCGTGACTAAGATACAGTCCGGGCTTACTGTCGGACGGTCACCCCCGATAGGTCCGCCACCCAGACCACCACCTGAAGAGGACTGTGTCCGCCACTGCACCTCGACCTCGCAAAAATGCAAAACAGCAAACGGAGCAAAAGACCCGCTTGTATCCCAAAAGGCTAGAAATGTGATAGGTTCGAAATAGGTGTTAGAAAACAAGCAACAAGTTAAAGAGCACAAACAAACAACTAAAACAACCTACACTTCGAGATTAGCCTAAGTTAGAAACAAAACAAGACAAAGCCACGAAATGGAACTTTATACCTTGCGTTGAGTCGATCCTTTGGTTGGCCCTTCGATCTTGGATGTGTATGCTCCTTAGATGGCACAAGATGTGTGATGTGAGATGCAAATGATGCTTGGAAACATGAAAATAACTAAGTGTGGATTGAGAAATAAAACTGCAAGAGTTTGGCTACACAAAATGATCTCCCCAAAATGAGAGAAAAGAGGGGGTATTTATAGGATTTTTGGGAAATCCTAGGGGAAATGGACGGTTGAGATTGATCCACCAAATATCAAGATGTAGGGCTAAGGTGAGTTGAGAACTCACAAGCCCTCACATCTTGACATGTGGCATGTGATGAAGCCCTAAAAGGTGAAGTGTACATGAGGTGGAAGAAAAAGGACATGACATGGAGGGGGTACAAAGTACCTTGGGATTGGACAAGATCTCCTCATAAAGGAGGTCCTTGTCCCCATGTGGGTGAGAGGACATGTGAGGAATTAAAAATTCCTCAAATATTCTCATAGGGATGGGAGAAAGAGTAAAGAATAAGTAAAGGACATGTGGGGAGAAGTGAAGGAATTAAAAATTCCTTTTAGGTGCCTTGGGGGATTAAAAGGTGAATTAAAAATTCACAAGGGGAAGGGGGATGCCTTGTCCAAAAGGAGAAAGCCTTTAATAAGGTTGACTCAAGGACATGTGCCATAAATAGGATGAGGGATTAGGTTAGGCTAATCAAATGATTAAGATTGTGCAAGTACTCAGTTAAATGGACTAATGACTGATTAGAGGCAAGTGGGAAATTATGGAGGATGTGACCTTAATGATGATTAAGGGTGTGCACATGCTAACCATAGTTAATTAGAAGAATATGAAGTAATTAAAATGGATTAGGGATCAACTTGCAAAAGTTGGAGGATGTGACCATGAGAGAGAAAAGATGAATTAAAAATGCATTTTAATTCAAAAGGGGAATATGACTCAATTAAATAAAAGGGGATATTTATTTAATTTAGAGGAGGAAAAGGGGTAAAGTATCAAATTAAATACTTTAGGACCTTTGTGCAAGATGCAAGGTATTAATTAAACAATTGGCTTAATTAATATTGTTAGAGGGGATGAGCAACCAGATGAATCAAGGAGACACATTTGATCATATGGAAGTGATCAAAATTAGACGTCTACAAGATGTAACTTTTCATACACAAAGGAGAGGGGTGAGGCTACCACACAATGATGACGATGACATACTTCCTATTCAATAGTCGATCAAACTTGTCAGGCAGCCACCCAGTGATGACGATGAAGTAATTCTTATTGAGTGGTCAAGCGAACTTGTAGTCCAAGAAAATACAAATGTTACAACTAAAAGGTTGTGTAGCAAGAATGGACCAAGTTGACATAGAACATGCTGTGATAGGTGTTGAAGACATGTGAACAAGAGGGGCAACAAAAAAGTGGGGTCTTCCAACTACCACATTGTCTAATTGGTTGAGTGGTGTTACCACTATGAAAAGGAAAGGCCCTCTATAGTCCTAAATGATGACAAAGAGACAAAGGTCATGGGATAGTGCAAGGATATGGCTATTGTTGGCAATGGTTTGGAGATTGTGAATCTAAAATATGAAGTGTCCCAAATATTCCAAATGAGGCCTAATCCCTTCAAAGATGGACTTCATGATAAGTCTTGGTGGATAGAGTTCAAAAAAAGGCATCCTGATATGTGCTTGAGGATAGCCCAAGGGAAAGATAGAGATAGTGTTGTCAATCTTAGGCCTACATTTGTAGCTACAATCTATGAAACACTGGAGAAGGCATACATAGCCAAGAATTATGGACCACTAAGGATATGGAACTACAATGAGATTGGTTTGCAAGCTAGGTGGATTTTTCCAAAAAGGCAAGCAAAAGTGTTTCATATATTATCCCAAAGAGCCATGAGTGGATTACAATTTTGTGTTGTGTAAATGCTGCCAAACAAAAAATTCCAAGCTTTTACTTGTTTAAAAGCAAAAAACATGTCCAAAGCTACATAATCAACTGTGATCTAGGAGCATGTATGGGTGTTCATCCTCATGCATGGATGATAAAAAATCTATTTTTGAGATGGCTTAAACATTTTGCTATGCAAGAACTTAGGGGTGTCTCACCTAGTCATAGACACCTCCTCATATTTGATGGCCATGGAAGACACAAATTTTTTTCTACCATTAACAAAGTGAGGGCATTGGGCATTGAATTTCTTACCATACCATCCCACACATCAAATAGGTTGCAACCACTTGATGTGAGTGTATTTTCCTCTTTCAAATCACATTTTAAAAGGGAAAGAGTGGAATAGAATACAAGATATCAAAAATTTGGAGATTAGAAGGATAGAACTAGCAACACATGGCAACATTGATTTTTAAAAGGTATTAATAGTTGAGAACATAAAAAGCTAGGTTCAAAAGGACAAGTATTTGGCCTCTAAATCTAGATGCATTGGTGGATGACATGAGGGCTAGCGAGACATTTCAATTTGGTGCCCTCAAGGAAGTATCTACTGCTAAAAACATTCTCAGTCTATCCACCAATGGTTTTCCATAAACTAAGGCAGAATGTACAAATGGAACAACAATTTGCAAAGAAGCAAAGTCCACTTCAAACAATTGAATATGCAGACTTAAAAAGTCCACCATAAGCATTTGGTTTCTCAGACCACCAATCACTAAGTCCACTTCAAATAGTTGAATGTGGAGAACATAAAATTCCACAACAAACATCTTTTGCAAACATTTCCCTTTCTCTACCAAGTGCACTAGAGGAGTAATCATGGTTGTTATAAGGTGTTGCAAATCTTGGAATTGATTTGCATGTGGACCTAGATCAAATTATGACAATGCCTCCTCCACTGCATAACATGGTCTCAAATACCTTAGTTCATTTTTATGTTGATTGGGGAGAAATTCAAGCTAAGGAGTTAGATGACAAATTGGAGGAAACAACTAGTTAGGCGCAAGAAACAAATGATGAGGATTCAATGGATCCATTGGGAGGCCAAACAACTTTAGACCTCTCTTGATTCTTGAAGCTATGTAGCGAAAGACAAGTCCAATAAGCTAGGTGACTATGGGAATAAGCTTCCAAGAGGATCCCAACTCTTCACCACTGATGACTACATGGTGTTGCTAAATGAGCAAGAGGAAGAAGGAAATTCAACTACTGAAAGATAGGAAGAGAGAACAGATTGAAGAACACAAGATTGAATGAATTGTAGCAAAGGAGCTGAAGGAACAATTGAGAATTGAAAGAGAACAACAATGAGTAGCAACAGAGGTTGAAAGAGAACTACAAAAGGAGAGGGAGTAGAAAATTATTTAAAGGGAAGTTGCAAAAAAATAAAAAGAATTGGATAAGGATAGAAAAGAGGTAGCAAGGGAAAGGTATCTCAACAACCCTTTGAATCCCTTGCCTAACCGTCATAGGATATTCATAGACATTGTGTCAATTCAATGCCCCCAATATTTTCCACCATCACCTACCCCAAGTATTAGCAAACCATTTCAAAGTTGGAGTCCTACTCATTCAAAGTCCTATCCACCCTCACCTACCCCAAGTACTAGCCAACTAGTTCAAAGTTGGAGTCCCACTCATTCATAGGCCACAAACAATATAGAAGATAGGTTCCTTTCTTCAGATTTTAGTTTTCCAAGTTTTTTTACTTGATTGGAATGTTAAGTACGAATAGTTTTGTTGTGATTGTTTTGAAGGTTTCCAATTGATGTAATTTTCTAACTGATTGTTAGATTATGAACAATTTTTTTGTGATTGTCTTGAAGGTTTCTAATAGTATTGTTGGGATTATTTTGAAGGTTTATAACTTGAAACAATAGTATGATATGAATACAAACAACATATTCCTACATGTTACAGTCACTAATTGTTAGAGTCATTTTATTTGAAGAACCAACAAAGCATACATCTAATTAAGTTGAATGTAAATGAAGAAGGCTATAGGAAACTTATGTATCTATCTATCTATGTAGTATATAGTTGTATATATATGTACACATATACATATATATATACACATACATATATAATATACATATACATATACATATACATATACATATACATATACACTTACATATACATATACATATACATATACATATATACATATACATATACATATACATATACATATACATATACACATACATATATGTATATATATACATATATACATATATACATATACATATACATATACATATACATATACACTTACATATACATATACATATACATATACATATATACATATACATATACATATACATATACATATACATATACACATACATATATGTATATATATACATATATACATATACATACGTATATATACATCTAATTAAGTTGAATGTAAATGAAGAAGGCTATAAGAAACATATGTATATATCTATCTGTGCACACATATGTATCATAATGTTGTTTCAAAAATGCTTATAACAGAAGTAGGAGTCAGCCATTATCATAGTTAGTTGTAAGGGAGAGGGGCCGATATTGGGTACATGCATATCTATACAAATGTATGTATACACATGTAGACATATATGTACATATGTATATACATATACATATACATATCGTACACCTCTATCAAAGAGGGATATAAATATTTGCATTATATTACTCTTATACTACCATATATATGTGTGCAATGAAACAAGCAATGCATGTTATACTACCATATTTCCAAGTGTAACTCTTATAACCCTTAGGTGATCATGTTAACTAATTATATATATGAATGTATGGACATACAAATAAAAAACAAACTGAAACAACATATTCAAAGATGTGAGTGTAATTGAAGAACAAATAAACCATACATCTAATTCAGATGAATGTAATAATGAAATGCAATTTTTTGAAGTATTCTATAGTGTTAAACTATGTTGCAATAGTCATCCAATTCACTTTGAATGGTAGAATGCAACATAGTTGAACAAGGGGATAATTCAAAAGCCACGTCTCATTATTGTTAATTATATTTGTATTCAACAATTATTTAGGGAGAACTGATATTTCAAATGACCTTCTAATGGTATTCTATGTTGTAGTCATCCACAATTCCCTTTGAATTGTGAAGTGCAACATAGCTTACCTTGAAATCCCTTCGAAAAACCAAATCCCCTAAATTCATAGTATACTATCACATCCCTAATTCTAACTCCTACAAATAAAAGAATGATACAAACAGAAACAACAAATTCATACATGTAAGAGAGTGTAATTGAAGAAAAAAACATCCATGCATCTAATTCAATTGATTGCAAATGAACAAGGGTATGTGTGCAATAAAACAAACAATGCATGTTATACTATCATATTCCCAATTCTAACTCCTACAAATAAAAGCATGAACAAATTGAAACAACAAATTAATACATGTAAGAGTGAGTGCAATTGAAGAACAAACTATCCATGCATCTAATTTAGTTGATTGCAAATAAGCAAGGTTGTGTGTGCAATGAAACAAGTAGTACATGATATACTATCATATCCCCAATTCTAACTCCTACAAATAAAAGAATGAACAAATTGAAACAATAAATTCATACATGTAAGACTGAGTGAAATTGAAGAACAAACTATCCATGCATCTATTCAGTTTATTGCAAATGAACAAGGGTATGTGTGCAATGAAACAAGCAATGCATGTTATATTATCATATCCCCAATTCTAACTCCTGCAAATAAAAGAATGATACAAATTGAAATAAAAAAATCAAACATGTACAAGTGAGTGAAATTGAAGAACAAACTAACCATGCATCTAATTTAGTTGATTGCAAATGAACAAGTGTATGTGTGCAATGAAACAAGCAATTCATATTATACTATCATATCCCCAATTCTAACTCCTAAAAATAAAAGAATGAACATTTAATTCAAACAAAAAATTCTTATATATGTAAGAGTGAGTGCAATTGAAGAACAAACTATCCATGCATCTAATTCAGTTGATTGTAAATGAACAAGGGTATGTGTGCAATGAAACAAGCAATGCATGTTATACTATCATATCCCCAATTCTAATTCCTACAAATCAAATAATGATACACAATGAGACAGCCAATTCATACATGTAAGAGAGCGTAATTAAAGAACAAACTAATTGTGCATTTAATTCAGTTGATTGTAAATGAACAAGGGTGTGTGTGCAATGTAATAAGAAATACATGTTATACTATCATATCCCCAATTCTAACTCCTACAAATAAAAGAATGAACAACTTGAAACAATAAATTCATACATGCAAGAGTGAGTGTAATTGAAAAAATTGTCCATGCATCTAATTCAGTTGATTGCAAATGACCAAGGGTATGTATGCAATGAAACAAAAAATTTGTGTTATACTATCATATCCTCAATTCTAACTCCTACAAATAAAATAATGATACAAATTGAAACAACAAATTCAAATATGTAAGAGTGAGTGTAATTGAAGAAAAAGCTAACCATGCGTCTAAATCAGTTGATTGCAAATGAACAAGGGTATGTGTGCAATGAAACAAGCATTGCATGTTATACTATCATATCCCCAATTCTAACTCCTACAAATAAAATAATGAACAAATTGAAACAAAAAATTCATACATGTAAGAGTGATTTTAATTGAAGAACAAACTAATCGTGCATCTAATTTAGATAATTCCAAGTGAACAAGGGTATGTGTGCAATGAAACAAGCAATGCATGTTATACTATAATATCTCCAATTATAACTCCTACAAATAAAAGAATGCACAAATTGAAATAAAAAATTCACACATGTAAGAGTGATTGTAATTGAAGAACAAACTAACCATGCATCTTATTCAGTTGATTGTAAATGAACAAGGATATGTGTGCAATGAAATAAGCAATGTATGTTATACTATCACATCCCCAATTCTAACTCTTATAACTCTTACAAGAAAAATGATACAAATATTTAGATCTCTTTTGTGATACAACATTATGATACTTATATATAACTTCAACTAGTATTTTGATATAAATTGAAACAATATTATCATAAGTTTGTGAAAGTAAATGAAGATCAACTAAAGCATACATTGAATTCATTTAAATTTAAGTGAACAAGGATATATGAAACATAAATTTCTATATCTCTGCCATATATATATATGTAAGCTTGCAAGTTGCATATTTATATTGACAATATTGGAGGATTATCATATAGTTTATTGTTGAGGGAGTCATGCACCTATCTTTTGGCTGAGTATGTCTATGTTTTTGTGAAATGGCATAGCTAATCAAACATTCTTAAAGTAGCTATAAAGTAAGGATGATAGGTGGAATGATATGCATGTATGAAAATTTTACTAAGTAAATCAAGATATGTATGAAAAATAGGCATACATTTAACACTTTATACAATTGAACACTACACACTATCTATGCTACATGAAATGCACACTATCTATTTTGCATGTATGTATGTATGTATGTATGTATGTACACATGTATACCATATATACATGCATACATATAGCAATTCATATGTATGTTTGTATGCCATGCAAGTATATCTATCTATTTATAATATTATAATGTTATATATAATATTAATATGTTATTTATAATATTGTAATATTATTTATAATATTAATATGTTATTGATAATATTAATATGTTATGTAAATTTAGATAGCTAAAATGATTACCAAATTAGGATGAAAATCCTATAAATGCATGCAAAATGATAAGAAAAGTTTGACCATACCAATAGTGGTGAATCTACTATGGATAGGGCTGAGAGGATGATGGGGGAGTGGGTAATGTTATGTGAGGGGTTTACGATAGTGGATGACACAATCGGCCAAACTATAGGTGCACGAAACCCTTAAGATTCCACCTTATGAAACCCATAAATGGTATGTATATATGTATACAAACAGTCGGCTAAAGGATAGGTGCATGATACCCTTAATAGAGAGAGTTGCATGTATTGTTTACAAAAAATGCATTATGCATTTTGATTATTATTTTGATCGACTGTGTGTATATATACACACATATATACATATATATATGTATATATGTGTATATATAAATGTATATATATAAGGCGGGTGCAAAAAGTTGGGGGGGAAAATTGTGGCCAACCTTTTTAAAAAAAATTGAAAAGCCATAATGTGAGTGCCTTATAATGTGCTTAAAATTCATCGATTTTATTCATCAAATTCTTGCTATTTCTTTGCTAGAATGTCGCCATGTCAACATGCATCTCAGAGGAGTAAGATTTTATTGGTTTTTTTATGAATTTGTTGTTAATTAGGTAGATTTAATATGTTTTTGATGTTAATTTCTTTAATTATTAGGAGTTGAAAATCCACCTGATTCTCCTCCTCATGAACAAACACACCAACAAAATCTTGATGAACAACCATAGCAACAAACTCCTCCAACAATTCCTCAACATCCTCCTAGAACTCAATGAAATTTAATGGGGGAAATTGAAAAAAAATAAACAAATTGAGGAGTTAATTGCGAGGTTAAACAATCCTATAAGTTCAACCTTAGAAAGAACCACACTTGAAAATTCACTTCAAGCCATGTTAACACATGTAGATGCAATTAGCAAGCAATTAAGTGGTTGGGCGGATAAGAGGTGGGAGTGTAGATATTTTTCTGTAGATAAACTATCATATAAACAAGTAAAAAATGAAAAAGTTACAAAATATGACTTGTGCTCACTGTTCACTAACCGATGTACAAATCAAACTCTTGAGCTTAATAGCAAAAGGCTTCCTATCCATTGTTGCAACCACCAAGGTATTAAGGACAATTTTTGGAAGAAGTGGTGGATGGTTTTTGACCATCCATCATGCAACAATAACAAGGTCCCCCAATATTTCTTAAGGAAACTCTACTGCGAGTTTGTCCTCAACAAAATCCCCAACTATTTTGATATGTGAGACTTTCAAGGGAGAGGTGGTGGGTTGGCACAAGATAGACTAGGTGCACATCTCAATCCTTAGTGGCAAGGGAGATGAGCACTCGCTAGGCCAACTTATGAGCATGTTCCCTTTTGTTGTGAAGGAGAGTGCTAAGGTGGACACTCTACAGTCTATTAGCTCTTTGATCTAGAGTATCATCTAGCGTGCAAGTCCTATAGTATAATGTTAGCCAGGGGAGAGTTTGAGGGGTAGGGTTCCACCCTATTCTTGTCAAGTTTGTGGGTTGACCTACACATATGACCCCAAAGATAGTCAGGAGGCTGGTGCACAAGATATGTCTGTAGTTGCGCAGTTGACGATGGTAGATGTCATTTTGAATGAGTCTTTTGACTTCGTTACTCAAGTAAATGTTAGCATGTGCATTGAATTTAATTTATTAAATTTCATTTTTTGAGATGCAAGATTAACTAATTTAGTGTAATGATTGTAATAAAGTTTCAAGGTCATAGTGTTGATATTGTTTTCACTGGCCCTCCACCTATTTTTAACTCCACTGCATCTACTACTGAGGTATGGAACTAGTAAACAATTATACATATTACATGTGAATAGCATTGTTATATGAATGGTATTCTAATATCTGATTTTGGATGTTGAATAGGTTAATATTGGAGGTTTCATGACAACACCTCCCAGTGCCAGTGGAGTACAAGCCTTCGCTTAGGTAATATAATAAAGCATTTAACTAATGAATTGTACTTAATAGATTTGTGTAGTTTATATTCATATTCGTTGATTACATTGCATTGCACATATTTCAAAATAAAATAATTATTTCACATTGCATAACTAATAACTAGATGTTTATAGATGAAAAAATTTCAATTACAGTATAGGCTTTTAGAAAGTCAACATAAGCAGTGATGCAATTACTTCACATAGCATAACTAATAACTAGAAGTAGCTGCCAATTGCATTTTCTTGTCATGGCATTCCATGAGACCACATTTTATTGAGGAATCTTTTTCAAATAGTTCACTACCTTGTCTATGCTATGGATGCTTAGAAAAAATCTATGAAAGCATAATAGTAAGCAATAACATAGACAAGGAAATGAGTTGTTTGAAAAATTCCTCAAAGAAATATGGTCGCATGGTGATGTCCATCACCATGAGACCCAATTTATTTGAGGCATTTTTTCAAACATATCACTACCTTGTCTATGCTATCTTATTTTCCATACATGTCTACCAAAGCATTTTATCAAATAGTTCACTTCCTTGCTGCTATGGCTAAAATCCTAAAATAGGTGCTTTCCAACAAACTATGGATGCTTGGAAAAAATCTATCATAATAGTAGCAATAGCATAGAAAAGGCAGTGAGTTGTTTGAAAAAATTCCTTGAAGAAATGTGGTCTCATGGTGATGGAATGTCATTCCATCACCATGAGACCACATTGATGCAATTTTTCAAACAACTCACTGCCTTAAGAATAGAAACCAAGTCTTTAGCCAAAACTCCCCTCCAAAACCTTTTCAAGGTTCTCATCCTCATCCTCAATTTACCAATCCATTGAAGCTTCTTCCTCTTATTCCACTTTCGTATCCCACATCCTTAAAATCCACATCACCCCACTATTACCAAGAAAAGTCATCTCATGTCTCTCATAATAACTTCCTCCAAGGACTATTTGCAAAGGTGGTTGTTTCCCCATGCAAAAAAAAAGTGGTTCAATCTTCCCATATCATTCATCCATCTTCATCACCCCCACATCAATATAAACCATATTACCCTAAATATTAAATGAACCTCCTATCAATCCATCTATCCAAGTTGAAGAGTCTATAAAACCTTCCTCCCTCATGACACCATGCATATCAAATGAACTATGTCCATCTCCTAATCCAAAGCATGCTAACATAGATTCCCCTCCATATAAAGATCAAGGAAACCCTTCTCCTCCATGTCATATGACCACCTTCCATCTTATGATCCCATTTCCAATCAAGAACACCATTTACCTTCCATCTCATCTAATGATATCTTTCCATCTCAAGAGTAAGATATCCCTTCACCCCCACTCTCACAATCCCCTCTCCCCCACTTCATCTAATTACATCCTTCCATGTCCAGATCAAAGTCCTTCCACTCCATTGTATGATTTGTCTCAAAATGTGGTCTCAAAGTACATCTTCCACCCCATCTAATGATCCTCTTCCCCTCATGATCAAACACCCATTCCTCTTCATCTCATGATTCTCCTCCATCTCATAACCAAGACCACACTATAACATCCACCCCATCCCAACATAATAACATAGAGAAGGCAATGAAATGTTTGAAAAAAATGCCTCAAAGAAATGTTGTCTCATGGTGATGGCATGACATGACAAACAAATTTTTCATGGCATATTCCATCACCATGAGATCACATTTCTTTGAGGCATTTTTTTCGAATAGTTCATTGCCTTCTCCATGTTACCACATTTTTTGTATATGTCTACCAAAGCATTTTATGAAATAGTTCACTAAATCGTTGCTATAGATAAAAGCCTAAAACAGGTACTTTTGAACAAGGTATGGATAGGGAAAATAGTAAGCATAATAGTAAGAAATATATAGTTTAATAAGTACTCAAAATTTTGTTGATTATCTCATACATTATAATCCATGACCTGCATCACTATTCTACTTTTTGTGATTGAATAAGTTGTTATTTTATTTTTAGATGATGGAAGTGGAATTGCCTCTAGATGTGGATAGGGTAATGGAGCAAGGTGTATCTTGTGCAATAGACAACTCGATGGCTCTCATGGGGGTATGAGGAAAATTAATAAATTTCAAATTACATTCATTGTTATATTTTTTAGTTAGTGAAAAATCAAATGATTATTGATTCGTAGTTTAATTTCTATTTGATGGTTTCTATAGAACTTGGGCATACCACAACATGAGCATGCAAATATTTTGCGTGAGGAGAGAGATTGTCTAGTGGTGGTAAGTGATTATTTTGTTAAATATATCATTTTTTTATAATATAATTTATATATATTAATGTCTTTACTTGTTATTGTAGCAACTAAAGGTTGATGAGGAACTAAAACCTAGGAGGAGCAACCCTCAAGTTCAGGGTAAATGAGTTTCTTACACATCGCCATCCACCCAACCACTAAAGGCCACCTGTTTGTTTCATTCACCTAGAGGGAAATCAATTTTGAGTGGGGTCCTTTGTTGTATGCCTATATGGCATTATTGTAAGCCTATATGGCTATTTTGTATATATTTTATACTTATATTAACATATATTAATGTATACCTAGATGGCTATTTGGTTAATACAATTCTTTTATATTGATGGTCTCCATATTTGCATGATAAATCCACACTTCAATAGATATGAGTTACGTGTATTCAAGTGTATACTTTACAACTTATGTGTATACTTTGTGACTTACTTGTTTTCATGTGTATACCTTGTATTAATGTGTATACTTTGTATTCATGCGTAGACTTTGTATTCATGTGTATACTTCATGGATTATGTGTATTTGAGTACTTGTGCTTCACTTATTCACATGGATGCTTCACTTATTCACGTGTATACTTCACATATTATGTGTATGCTTCATGCTTCTAATGTACAATTCATGTGTTCCAGTGTCTTATTCATGATTCATGTGTATACTTCATGTATTCATGTGTATGCTTCACGCTTCTTGTGTATATTTCACGTATTACGTGTATTCACGTGCTGCTTCATGCTTCCAATGTATAATTCATGTGTTCACGTGTACTCTTCATGATTCATTTGTTCACATGTATTCTATATGATTTCTACCCTTTCTCCTAGTTTTTGAGTGTCTTCATTGTAATATGAGATAATATGAATTCATAGTCAAATTTGACTAACACTGTTGTCCATGAAAAACATAGGCATAAAACACTTACAATATGAGGACCAACAAGGTCAATGTTTCATAGTCATAAAAACTTTAATCATTTTCTTTCATTTTCTCATGGTCTTGACATTTAGCATTTGGTTAGCCATAGCATTGCTCTTTGCTGTCCTTCATGGTTTGTTTTGAATATTTATTAATTGATGCTAAACAACTTTATTAGTTGATACTAAACAACTTCAATATTTCCAAAAATGATTCACTAAGGATTTATCAATTACTTATGTTCTAATTCAATGTTCTACGATACTTAATCAATATATAAAAGGATAAAAAATTGTATTTCCCACCACTATGGCTTCCATCTAGATCTTATATTCATTATGTAATTGTGTGCATGCTCAAACACATACCTACAATGCTTATAGGCCAGATTTCACACTCCTTTTATGTTACTGTTGATATGTGGCCCTTGAAATCCATAAGATAATGGTGTAGTAAATTTTCACATTGATTCTTTAGATTGTATATTAGTAAAGTCTAATGTTACTTACTCTTGTAAGTAAGAACTATGCTTCTAATTAATTGAACATATCATTCATATGCTTTCTTATGTGCTTCAATTATTGAATTAGTTGGATGAAAGTAAGAAAGTAAATAACTCAAACACACATTGAAAGAGAAATTTACAAAAGAAAATATTGAAGTTGTGTTTCCTCATTTCCACTATCATCTTACAACATTTACAAGTCAATTTTGGCTTTCAAATGCATTGGGGCCTTGTCAACAACATCTATAGTCCTCTATTAACTTTCCTTCTTGTGGATTATGTGCTTATTCAATATACTTCTCTTTTGCACTCATTTGTAGAGTCATCTTATATTCCTAATTTGAAACTGCAACTCACCAACCTCCATATTTGACTTCCAAGGGTTGTTATCATGCTTACACAATACCATCCAACTCATAGAAGATTATAAATGTCCCCCACACAAATATATGGAATAGAAATCAATTCAATTGCATGTTGGTCAATTGGTTCTACCATTTATCTCATTTAGAGTAACATACATTGCAGTGAAACTCATCTAGGTAAGATTGTCTTTTGTTGTGTAAGATCATCTAAAGCCAAAACCTATTGAGTCAGATAAGTACCCAATGGAAACTATCACTCATGAATTCCTATAAGTGGTATGGAGCCAAGAATGTACAATCAACCCTCAACCTTCTTATACCAATTAATCAAACACATCACTCATGTCTATTCATGCAAGTGGTGTGAAGCCTGGGATGTCTAGATTAACTCTAAGCCTCATACACCAATTCCCCTATTCCTAAAAGTAGATTTTTTGATAGATTTTCCCTTTTCCTCAATTATTTTGACACCCACATGTTTTACCTTTTTCATGCAATCATATGCTTTTGGTGTGGAAAACTTAGACTTGTTAATTGTCACACGAATATTTCTCTTTTCCTTTGTTTTACATGCCATCTTAAGGGATTAAGTTGGTTGAACATAGCTTAGACTAATTTGGCACGTTTGGGTGTGAAATAGGACCATGCCTAACCTAACACATACCCATTTAGACATGTTGAAACAATTTGTTTGGTCACACGAGTAGCAAAACAAAAGTTACAACCCTTTGCAACTTTACATTACTTGCATTTGACACTTTTTCCATCAACTAAAAATTCATCACCATTAGAAAACACCTTTGAGAAATCAAAAAACAAGAGATTTTATTTTAGAGGGGTCCAATGTGATCCTGTAACCTCAGATGAAATTTTTCTAAGCATCACAGTTTCTAAGTAACAACCCGTCAAAGATTACAACCAATTTGCACTTTGGAATCTTACACTAACTCATTTGATTGCAAAATCTGACACAAATGTTTGACGAAATATGTATAATTTGATGTATCATCGGGTGCTTGTAAAATTTAAAATTTCTGACGAAATATGTATAATTTGATGTATCGTCGAGTGCTTGTAAAATTTGATGTGTAATTTTCAATTTTTTGAAAGTTTATCCCCGACGTTCATTGAAATTTCGACGAACCTGGGTTTTGTTGAAATGTCAACTATCAGTTTTGTCAAAATTTTGACAAACATGAAAATAGAAAAAAATCAAATTGTGTCCAACATAAAGAAAAGTGAGTTCACGCCTGATTTATTGTGATAGTGTTTTGCTCTACTTGAGACAGTTTGTGGAGAACTAAGAACAATTTTCTTGGGAAAAATAAAAAAAATCAAGAAGATATCGCCAGGTTGAGGGTAGTCATTGTCTTTTTGCAGAATTCAGTTGTGAAGTCAAATTTGTAGTTACAGGTTTGAAAATCATATTTTAAAGCAACATCTCATCAGATTTCATTTTTAGAAGTTTAGGGTTTTGAGAATTTCATGTCTAGATTTTGTTGTGTGGAATCACCATAAGATCACAACCAATGAACAAATTCTTGTGATTGTAATTATGTGATCCATAACTCTATTGGTCATGTGGCATAGTTGTGCTATAAAAAATACAAGATGCATTCATGTGTGACCCAAGTTTAATGTGGCTATGTTGTGATAGAAATGGAGGCACTCATATAATGTAGTTAATTTAGGTTGTATAATGTAGGTGTCAATCATCATTGGGTGCATTCAGGTTGTCTCAAGTTTAACAGGTTAGGATGTAATTATAGTATGATCAAGAGTGATTACCCCTCTCTTGCTGCAATAAAGAGCCTATAACTCTGGTTGATATGCAAAGTGGTTGTGTTATATCAATTATGTAGTGCATCTACAACCCATGTTTAATGGGCTATTCTAGAGAGTGATCAAGATTTTCTAAACCTTATGAATGTTACTTGACATATATTTGCATAATCTCAAATTCCTTCAGAGGCTTTTGAAGTATCAATGTATCCTATATAAGGTTTAGAATGATTTCTTTTAATTAAATAAATAAATAAATGATGTATTTCCCTGTAATTAGATAATGTGGAGATCTCCTAAATCTATCCCAACACACTATCCTCTTTGGCATTGCATTCATTACTCTAGCTACTAGGGTTTTGCATGTGACATCTTTAATATCTTTATGACTATGGCTTTTAAATAGATCTCAGTCTTTACTTTAATCCTTTTCATGGTAACCCTTGAGTTCCATAATCCACCTTCAATCTCTTCTATGAATGTTGTCTTAAGATAGACTGCATAGTATGCATATAAAGCATGTCCTTCATACCTGCCATTGTTCCAAACCACCACTCACTGCCTTGCTTAAAATGTTTCCTCCATAAACACAATAGCATGTTTTAAAATCATAGTTTCCAGTGATTGACCATTAAGGTCACCACTTTCATCATGGAGATACAATGAGATTTTTATCTTCAAACTCAAGGCATTATGCAAGATAACATTGTGAATTGTTTGTTGTGTATGATTTGATTTTATTGCACATTTACTTCTTTGCTAACTTCCTTTAAGACTGGGTATTGCACCCTCAGTTGCAATCTCAAACAGCTCACTCACTATCACTTGAAGATTCCTTTCATGAGTATCCTTCCATAAAATCAAACTATGCCCTATAGACTACCTACTTACTACAGAGGACTCATTATTTCATGGTATTGTAGTTCTTAAGATCCTTCAACCTTATTGACACTACTTCATAGTCAACAAGGTATTATTCACTATTGTCCCATCTTTGATGAGTCTCAAAACACTGCTCAAAAATGCAATCCACTACCTCCATTATACATTAATGGCTAAGAAGAAACATTGAACCTATGATTACCACTGTTACTTCATTTTGAAAGCCATTCCCTGATTGCATTTTCCTTGTCTAACACTACCAAAAGCATTTGTAAAACCCTTAAGGTCAGCAAGGGGGTAAGGAAACTCACTGTTAAAATCTCCACTTTACTATGTAAGGTTTGAGCTTTATTATCTTGTCACTACTCAGCCTCTTTTTGACTATCATATCTCAAATGACTGTCATTCTTCTTACCGTAGATTGCATTTACAAATGCCACTAAGCTACATAGTGTGCTTGTTATTGGCTACAATATTTAGATTGCAAGATTTTGTTATTACCTACAATGTCTCAATCTTTCTGGTATTGCAACCTCACTAATCCGCTATAGTTATTGTTTATGTTTCTACGGAGGCCTAGGGTTTGTACCCTAATCATGCTCTTACCAATGCTTCTCTTTTTTTTATTAGTGATCTCTCAATGTTGAGGGCCCTAGGTATAAGCTCGTCATAAGAAGTGACACATTGCATCTTTAACTAAAAGGATAAATCTGTATTGACATTAGCAATGGTGATTCCAATTTGTTGCTCCTTAGGAGTGGGTCACTTGCTCTTACTAGCTTGCTACCTCCATCATTGTAGGAAGTTTGCAATCAAGTTCAATATTTTGATTTTAGGAGTCTTAATGGTTGGAAATCATAGTAAAATTAGAATTTAATAATTTTTGAAATTAGCATTTTAAAGTGTTTTTTGGGGTCATTAACTTCAGACTATCTTCTCTTTTGCAAAGGTGGTTGCATGCCAATTTTTTTTGGTGTAAAATATTAGAATTATTAGATTATGTTACCTGTCTATGAATAAAAATTATTGGAGTGTGAGTTTGATATTTTTTGAAGATCTAAATAGTCAAGTTTGGTAAAGAAAAATCATGTCAGATAATATTAGTCTAGAAACAAAATGAAGAGACACTTGATGGTAGATTGTGGGCTAGATTGAAAAGAAAGAGTGATGGGAAATGTTATTGTCCTTGCAATAATTGCAAGGGCTTAAAGACGAGACAATTTTAATCACAATAGCTGAGAAACATTGTAGGCAGCATGGTCACATTGAAGGGGGACATGATTATTTTCCATTGGTAAGTTTTTCATTATATGTGTTTATATTGATTGAATTTGTAAATGTTTATATTGTTTTAACATTATATATATATATATATATATATAATCACTTGATCATGATCATGGTTTATTTGTGTCTATCATTATTATAAAGGTGGAGCACCTTAGGGAAGATGATATGGATTATCATGGCCTGAAGAATGTGGTTTACAAGCGAACGAACATGGAATTGTGAATATCGAAGATGATCATGTGCTAGAAAACACAGTTGAAGATGATGGTACAAATACATTGATCCATGACACATTTAGTGGCAGAGTTGATCATGATGATCAAGATTACTTTTATGATGTTCATGATTTACCTGTACTTGAGAAGGCATACGAGCCCCTTAATGAAGGCTCCTAAACAACTCTTCTCTTTGCTATATTGTTGTTGTTGAACTTGAAGGTTATGAATGGTTTATTAAACATAGCAATCTCACGGATGTTAAGGTATGTCATATATGTCATCTTTTTTCATCTATTTTAATTGTTGTTAGTTCATCACTAGTAAATAAAGGATGAATTATGTACCATTAATATTCTTTATATTAACAAATTATTTTTTGTTGTAGATTGATTGGTGAATTTTTGTTACCACCATCAAATATTTTACTTCACTCATATCGAGATTTATCTACCATTATGAAAGATATCGAAATGGAGTATCAACCAATAGATGCATTCCCAATGATCATATTATATATTATAAATAATAGGAATTTGCAACAAAATTCCCAAAATGTCATATCAGTAGATATCAAATAGATCAACTAACAAAAAAGGTATCTCGCAAGGTTCTTCCTTATATTCCCATTATTCCACTTATGCAATGATTATTGAGGTGTGAAAGCTTAGCACAATTTATGGATTACCATGCATAGAATAGAAGTGGAGATGACATTCTTTGAATGCTTGTAGATGGTTTTGAATTTAGGGATGGAGGAAAAATGGCCACACTTTAAAGAAGAACCTCATAATTTTAGGCTTTCATTGGGAGCGGATGGTGTCAATCCATTTGGAGAGCTGAGATCTATTTACTTGGTGTGGCCTGTTTTTGTTATCAACAATAACATTCCTCCATGGATGTCAATAAAGAGGGAGCACATAATGTTGTCAATGATTGCTCCAAGTATTTGTTTACATCAATTTTTTTTAACGTAGCAGCATCTCATTTGTCTTATTTGTTGCATAATGACTTATATTTTTTTCATTCAATAGTTATGTACATTAATTTATATATATTGTAGTAAAATGGTTATAATAATTATGCAATGTTTATGTTCATTCAACTAGGTAAGTACCAAGTTAAAGATATGAATGTATATATCGAGCCTCTTATTGACAAGTTACTAAAGTTATGGAATGGCGTCACTATGTATGATGTCTCTAGACTAATAGGACAAAGACAATTTCAATTCCATGCAATGCTTGTATGGACAATTCATGATGCCCTAGGGCTAACACATTTTTTTGGTATGTTATAACGTTTGATTGCACTTTAACAATATTTAATTTGATGAAGTAGATATCATGCATTTTATTAAAATAATCTATCATTATATATAATTATAAAAAATGACATATTTAATCCAATTATATATGATCTTACAGGTCTTCAAACAAAGGGAAAATTTGCATGTCCAATTTATGGTCCCAAGATGAAATCTTGTTGTTCAACAAGTTTAGGAAAGCAGGTGTTTGATGAGTATAGACACTTCCTCCATAGAAATCATAAGTATCAAACTATTGATAAACATATTTTCAATGGGAAAGAGGAGACTACATCAAAACCATGAAGAATGACACCTCGCTTATGGAAGTTGGAATATAATAGAATTAATCATCAAGGTTATACATCAGATCAAATAGTTTATCTATCATATATGATATGTTTTGAATTTATATTTTTATATTGTGTTGTATTTACTCATGTTGTAATTGACAATGATTGTCGTTAATTTTTTTAACTTATATGCTTCACGAAGGTTGTCAAGTAAATAATGGCCAGCTTCCACAGGGATTGAAAAGTTATCCCAGACAATTTAATAGGTTGCCCTACTATGAGTAGCTACAAATTGTGATTTGTTTGATATAATGCATATCGGAAAGAATATAATAGAAACGTTATGAAAAATATTGGATGGAAGGCATGACAAAGAAAAAATTATCAAAATTTGTAGTGACATTCAGGAAGCCAATCATGCGATGAACAATGCCATTCAATTAAATAGCGATGGAGACCAAATTAATATAAGTGCCCTTCCTTGGTTATTAACAAAGCAACAAAGCAATGCTATAAAAGAAGTCATACAAAAAATTTGATTTCCCACAGGATTTGCTGTGAACATAAACAATATAATAACAAAGAAAGGTGAATTTGGGTCAAGGATGAAAACACATGATTGGCATACCTTCATTAAGGTAATTATTCTGGTATATTTTATACAGTTGTATAATGCATGTAGTTTTTAGTGTATTATGTTTACTACTTTTGGAAAAATAATGAAAAGATCATTTTATAATTGTTGCAATATGTTCTACCTTTATCTCTCCCAGAAAACTTTGACAATGTTAAGCAAGTTATATATGATCTTGAAAAATACATGAGGTAAGTAGCAATATTTGTTCAATTTGTTGTATACATCTTATAATTGTCATTTGTTTTACTTGTTATGTAATATATTGTATATTTTTATTAAATCTCATTAATATATTTGCACCTTAAATCACTTGTAGATGGCTATCATCTAAAGAAATCCATAAAGAAGATATAAATTATTGGAAGAGAAAAATTCCTCGTCTAATGTGTGAAATAAAAAAGTGTCTACCTTCGACATTTTTCAATGCACAAGAACACTACCTCATACACCAAGTTGAGGAGATTGAATTGTATGGACCTGTACACACAAGGTCAATGTGGATAGTTGAGAGGCACTTGAAATTTTTGAAGGCTTTGGTTAGACAAAGAGCACATCCTGAGGGTTTTATGGTGGAGGGATATATGGTATACTAGACCATGGTATACATTAGTGAATATATTTCTATGTTTGCAGCAAAGATCCATGTAGATCGCATTTGGGATCCCAACTCCATTAACAAATTCGAAGGGGAGTACCTGATGGGGAAAGGTAGAATGAGGAAAGTGAGAAGTAATTATAAGATGGTCATGGAGATTAATGGGAATAAATTTTACATATGGTTTTTATGTATATTGTACTTATTTAATTTTTAATCTTCAATATACATCAATTATAAATTAAGGTTGTATACTGTGGTATTTAACTAATTATACGTTGTTTGTGAATTTCAATTTTTTTGATACAGTTCATCGATAGTGGGATACAATACATTTGTACATCACCAACAATCTTGATTGGATGACGGTATGGATTAAACAATTTCAACAATCTGGTCGTGCAGTAACATGATAAGGTGTGGCTTCATTGGTTAAAAAAGCTCATCGTAATGGAGATTCCAATGTTACACAACAAGAAATTGATTTAGCATATGGTTTAAGAGATAAACAGGTATGTATAAATATATTAATCACTCATATTAATTAATTATTTTCAATTATATTGATAAATATATATGTTGAGATTGTTTTCTTTGCATACATTCGGCCAAGAATAAATATGTTTATCAATTGACGATATTGCAATAATTTTTACATGTTTGACATATTGCAGGTGAAACACCACAAGGCTATGTGGTGAAATGGTCATAAATTTTGAATCAAAATGTTCGATGACATGAATAAAACTTGTGATTTTGGTATAACTACAATCTTTTAGGTGACTAATGTTTCACCTAGAAGCGACATACATCTAGAAGTCTCTAAAAATTGATATTATGGGATTTTGGATGATATACTTGAGTGTGACTTTAAGTCCTTCAGATTAATTTAGTTCGTCATCCTATGGTACAGGCTATGATTGAATGAAAATGATCTTGAGAGAACTATTATTGAACATGATAATGTATTTACCAAGGTTAATACAAGGTTGATTGAGCGAGTTGGAAATGAGGCCTATGTTCTTCCAAGCCAATGTGAGCAGGTATTTTACTCAAAGGTTCCAGGTAAACTAGTTTGGTCATTTGTTGTTAGACATGATCCAAGAGGAAGGCCGATAAAGTATAATGTGGTGGAAGAAGAAGATACCGAAGAACTAGAAGATGATGTAGATGATGATTAGGATCAACAATTAGTTGATGATGTCCCTGACGAAGATGTCGAAGAGGAGGAACTTGATCATGATGATGTAGGAGTTAATGTTCATTGAGATGATATCTATGTGTATGATGAAATTATTGAAACTAATATCAATGATGATGATGATAATGATATGACCAATCCTTACAATGTCGAATCTAGACCAGTTGATAGAGACAAATAGTTGGATGATGAAGAAGATCAATGAGATTGAAATGTATAAGTTATGCGGTTATATTATCTATTTGATATTAATTTCTTGATAGAATTATATTTGAATTATGTGGTTACATAATTAATTCATGATG